>JABTXL010003485.1:3175126-3193487 GCA_025134845.1 Neodon shergylaensis | reverse complement strand
GTGTTGCATTTGTTAACTATGCAAAGATGTGTTGCATTTGTTAACTAAGTAAAGATGTATTGCATTTGTTAACTATGTAAATATGTGTTGCATTTGTTAACTATGTAGAAATGTGTTGCATTTATTGAATTATGTAAAGATGTGTTGCTGTTTCACCTTTTCTGCCTAAGACACCTGACTGATCTAATAAAAAGTTGAAAAGCCAATAGCCAGGAAGGAGGTATAGGTGGAACTTCTGGAAAGAAAGAGTAAGTAGGAGGAGAAATTTAGGCTTGAAGGAAGAAAGAGAGAGAGAGAGAGAGAGAGAGAGAGAGAGAGAGAGAGAGAGAGAGAGAGAAACAACCAGGGGCATGCCAGGGACCAGACAGACACAGAGGAAGCAGGAAAGTAGGACGTACAGAATGAAAGAAAGGTAAAATGCCCCTGAGGCAAAATGTAGATAAATAGAAACCAATTCAATTAAGTTAAAGGAGCTAGTGGGACACGTCTAATCTAAGGCCGAGCATTCATAATTAATAAGTCTCCATGTCTTTATTTGGGAGCTGGTTGGAAGCCCAAAGAAAATTCCAAGTACAACCACCTAAGCTTTGAAAATTAGAAACAAAAATAACGTGCAATCACTTTCTAAAAGCACTTAAAGGCTGAAGATTTGCTTCCAATAAGGTCATTCAAAACCACGTGCCACAGAGTCTCAGATACCAAGAATATTAAAGAGACACGGTAGTCTTTCACACGGAAAACGTGGTAACACATAATAAAAGCATTTTTCTTAACAATATATGTCATTGGAAGGAGCCATTCTATGCCTAGGAATAAACCCTACAAATGTAATTCATGATGTTTGCAGGGCAGAGCAAAAAGGATGCTCACCAGGACAGTGCCCATAGTAACGAAAGCCTGGGGACACCTTAGGTGTCCAGTGGTAGAGATGGGACTAACAAACGACAGAGCACCCATTCAGCAGAGTGCCACACTGCCACAAGCACAGCGTGGCAGGCTATGTTTTTTAAGTTACAAATTAACATGTACAGCCCTGTGAAGCTTTTTTTTTTATTGTCGTTAAAGTCCTCAGCGAATGTAGATATCTTGTTACTAAGGGTGTTCAAAACAGAAATGAAAGTAGAAACATTTCCAAGATGATGTCTGCCAACTATTAATTATTCTGGAGATGAGACTGCAGAGACAGGTGCATTTTCAACTTTGTGCATGTTCACATATTTGGACTTCTAAAATTAACATACATGTATCTTACTATCAAAGTATTCTTCGGGGAAGATATTCAAGGCATCCTGCTTTACGTGAAAGTTGTTTATACTTTGTTAAGGAATTGCTACAGAACAGCACTGATGTTTTTTTCTGCAGAAGGTATTTGTGTGTGTGTGTGCATGTGTGTGTGCGTGTGTTAGAAGAAGAGCAGAAAAAGAAAACGTTCCATGAGGACTCATATTAAGATTCATGCGGTTACGTCTCTTCACAAGTGTTGTTTCCTTCCTACCACAATCTCTGCTTTCTAAACTATAAGTATGAACACACGAAAGACATAGATGAGGATAACAGCTGAGGCTGCGAGGGCTTTTCCTGTTGTACCAACAGCAAGATCACAGGAAAGGGAACGTGGTCTTTGGAATGGAGCAAAATTGATCTGTGCGTACAGCTGAGATGCTGGTTACAGACTCACAGCTAAAACCATTCTTCACACAATGCTCCTAGAAACGGAACATTCCCAAAACTGTCCTGGATGCATTTGCATTCTCCCTCTTGGTCTTAGAGGAACTGAAGCTCAGAGGTATTCAGTAATAATCCAAGCCAAAGAAAAGCCCTATTCGAGGTTCATGGGATTGGGACTGTGTTAGAGGAGCTCTCTGACCAACTCTATTACTATGCATGAACTTTTGGCTGTAAGAATAGACCACATACCCTTGTATTCACAATTTATTGTGTCAGAAGGCAAACAGGAGCAGCAGAAGCAAACGCTTCTTAAATACTTCTGCACAGTATGCCAGCCACTAGCAACAAGGAACTGGATGCTAAGAAAGGTTTTAGGAGAAGAAGAACAGAGAGGGGAGGGAAGACAAAGGATGAAAAGTACGCTTATGCGATTTTAATGTTTGGGCCAAAGTACAGGATGAAAAGTCTTATGCTTTATGTTCATTACTTCGGTGATTCAACAAACATCTGTGTACATCAGGTGTTTGAGGAGCCCCCGTTAGGGGCTCGCCATTGTCCAGCAGAGTGAAACACAGGCAAATGATTCTGTTTCAGCCACAGGATAGCTTCTACAGATGTCTGGCCACTGTGTTAAGTTAGAAAGCAACCATTCGACCATCATTAGGGATGAGTGAGCTCTCCTAAGAAGGTTCTATAAATAATCAGAAACAGGGTTTACAAAGCAGAGAGTTGGGAGGGGCATGCTGCATGTGGGGAGCGGGAAGTAACTCGATGTGGGGGAGCCCCTGAAAGTTGGCTATGACAAAGGGGCTAAGCAATCAAATAAGAACCCCTGAAGACCCCTAGTACAGCCGCTACCAGCATGTGTACAACAAACAAGAGGCCTTCCAGACGTAAGCTGAAAACAAGAAGCCAGTCCAGAAGAAAGCAAGTGAACAGTGATGAGCGCCCATAAACAGGCATTGGTGGGGAGAAGACATGGCCGACAGCAACGCGAAAAGACACCTCATAAAACGTACCTCCAGGGAAGGTGGTATTAGAGGCCGCTGGTGTTCAGAATTTAAGAAAAAGCAATAAAAATAATCACATTTTAACTGACAGCTACTTTGTCGTTAACAAGTTTAACCCAAAGCTGTGACTGGGGATTCAATTTTTGCCAGGGTGGCAAAAGGAACTGTTGTGTTTGGGTGGCGGGGCCCTGGCTCAGCTGCGCAGTATCTGCCTGCTCCTGACATCCCAGACAGGACTATATTAGGACTATATTGTTTTATAGTGGTATATCATTAGGTCTTAATAAATAAAGCGAGCCTGGAGATCAGAGAGAAAAACTAAGTCACAAGAGGCCAGGTAGTGGTGGCAGACAACTTTAATCCCAGGATTTGGGAGACAGAGGTAGATGGATCTCTGTGAGTTCAAAGCCACCCTGGGCTACACAAGATCAAGGCAGAAACAGATCCAGGTGGTGGTGGCTCACACCTGTCATCCCAGTACTAGGGAGTCACAGCCCTTTAATCCCAACACTAAAGGGGACTGACTATAAGAAGGGAGGAGACAGAGGCTCAGGGCTCAGCTTGCAGTTGTCCAGCCTTGGTAGAGGTAGGACTGCTCTAGCGGCCTTTTGCTCATCTTCAGCTTGAACCAGTGTCTGCCTCTGGGTTTTTATTATTTGTGCTACATCATTTAACTGTCATTCCTTTTTAAACTGGGGAAGAAAGATGTCTCCATGTCCCTTTCCCACAATTCTACATTCACTCTTGGCCCTAGAAAGCACTTGTCTTTCTAGCCCTGGCTGGTTCCCTAGAAGACAGCAGCTAGGAAGAGTGGGAGGCAGCTTTTCTGTATAAAGACAGCAGATCGGGGTGGTGATCAGCCAGCTGGACCTTGGAGTCTGATAGATTCAGATCCAAACCTAAGGTCACTTCCTAGTTGTATGCACTTAACTAGTTAATGATACTTTAGTTCTTACTGCCCTGATGAGTTACCCAGAGGACTACATGGATACATGAATGGGGCTAGCCTGAGAAACTTACTCTTCATAGGGAAGATTTGTGCCACCTCCAAAGTTTTAGTCCCAATTTGGCCATTTACTGAGTGACCCTGGGCAATTCATTTGACTTCTCCAGTTCTGATTTCCATTGAATAAGGAAGCATCTAGATAAGGAGGTGTCTGAGGGCTCTTCCAGCCTGAACACAGTGTCACTGTGGAGAGGGAGGTTTTGCTCCAAACTGTCTTATTCTCCTGGGTCAGCCACTTTGAGTTTCTGCATCTTGAAGCCTGTATTGCAGTCTCTCTTAGCTTCAGCTCTGCAGTAACTGTGGACAGCTGTCTTAGTTTCTTTTCTGTAGCCGCGCTAAAACACTCCCACAAAAGCAATGTAAGGGTGTATTCTGTCTTATGAGAAGTATAGTCCATCATTGGTGTAGGAGATCCTTCTGTCTGTGTGTTGCTTTCATTGGTTAATAAAAAAAAACTGCTTTTGGCCTATAGCAGAGCTGTAGAGGAACAGAGCTAGGTGGGGAAAACTAAACAGAATGCTGGGAGGAGGAAAACAGAGAGAGAGACACTAGAGCCACCAGAGACAGACATACCGAATCTTTGCCAGTAAGCCACTTCCATGTGGCGATACACAGATTAAATTAATGTGAGAGTTAGCCAATAAGAAGCTAGAGTTAATGGGCCAAGCAGTGATTTAATTAATACAATTTCTGTGTGGTTATTTCGGGGCTAAGCTAGCCAGGAGGCCGGGATGAACAAGCGGCTCTCCTCCTACACATCATAGAGAGGAAGTTAAGGCAGCGGGAGGCTGAAGTAGTTAGTCCCATTGAACCTACAATCAGGAAGCAAAAGGCAATGGATGCCCATTGCTTCTCTGTCTCCTTTCTCTATTCTGGGATCCCAGCCAGGGAATGGTGCTGCCCATAATGGGTGGGTCTTCCTTCATTAGCTAAGGCAATCAAGACAGCTCCCAAGGTCTTGCCTAGGTGCAAGTCTCCCAGGTGATTCTAGATTCCATCAAGGTGACACTAACCATCACACTGTCACACACCAGAATGTAATAAGCTGAATCAGAGCATACCTTCATGTGGCTGGTCTTACATCAACTTGACACACAAACTAGGGTTATCTGAAAAGAGGCAACTCTATTGAGAAAATGCCTCCATAAGATCGGGATGTAGGGTTTTTTTTTCTGAATTAATGATCAATGGGAAGGGCCCAGCCCACTGTGATCAATGGGAAGGGCCCAGCCCACTGTAGGGGGTGCCATCCCTGGGCTGGTGGTCTTAGGGTTCTATAAGAAAGCAGGTTGAAGAAGCCAATAAGCAATACCCCTTCATGGCCTCTGCGTCAGCTCCTGCCTCTAGGTCCTGTCCTGTCTGAGTTCCTGACTTCTCTCAATGAGGGACTATATGTGGAAATGAAAGCCAAATAAACCTTTCCCTCCCAGCTTGCTTCTGGTCATGTTTCATCACAGCAATAGGAACCCTAACTAGGACACCCCACAACAAGCATTAAGTAATATTTTTATTATTTCCCTTCTTAACAAAGAAGGTTCCCAAGAGCCAGGAGGTTAAACTTTTATCAAAAACAGCAAATAAAAAACTAGGTGTCGTCGACTGCTTATAATGTCAACAAGAGATCTCACTCTTCCACCCTTGGGCTGTCACTACCTTTAGCTTTAGCTCGGTGGCTACAGCAGCTCATCTCATAAATTACTCCATATTGATAACTTTCTTGTTACCCCTGCCCTGTGGCATATGGCCACACTAATGAGGGCCTGCCATCTCTGAACCAAAACGGAGCTCATTAGGGATTCTTAGGTCTTATAGCTGGTGGGTCAGGGTGACAGTCAAGAGGAGCAGGACCATCAGATGAAGGCCATCTTTCAAATACGTGCACTATTAACATCTGGTCAAACAGCTATCCGACTTCCAGGTGAAGCTGCTGATGAAGCCACAGCTCTTCCCAAGCTCATAAGCTCATGAGTGACTCGAAGTCACGCTCCTCAGTCACACAGCCTCGTGTTCATCCCATGAGCAGACCTGTGGAGATCACTTAGCTCCTCCGGAGCTTTATTTATTATTGCATTTATCTACCTATTTATAGTGTAAACATGTGTAAACACGCGTGTGACAGGGTGAGTGTGTGGAAGTCAGGTGACAGCTTGTGGAGGTCAGCTCTCCCCCTCTACCATGTGGGATCTAGAAATAGGAGTGAGGTCATTACACTTGGTGGCAAGGTGGCCTCATCTGCTAAGGCATCTCACGATCTCCTTTGAATTTTCTCATCTACTAAATGACCTTGGAGAAGTTATCTGTAAAATGAGAATAACCTTGGCAAGCAGGTTTAGAGTGCCTGGCCTGTCACTGAACCAGATCAATCCGATGACAGAGAAATAGAGCATGAGAGAAGGTGATGTTGTTTGCAAAGATCAGGATAGTAGAAAGGAAACAAAAATCAGTCTGAGGCCATTGGACTTGTATGACCCAAGCTGGTGAGAGTTGAAAGTCCAATTATAATAAATGCCTTTATCACCTTGACCTCTACCTAGCAAAAAGGGCTGGAAGTGCCCTTTCCAGGGGAGAGGTTCCTGCCTGAACCAAGTGGCAGAGTAACCACACACCATCTCTCACCCTCTGAGCACCCTGAGTTGCCCTGGTAACAGTGAGCTATTCTCAGCCTTCTCTATGGGAACCCAGCTTCTCTCCCCATTTCCCATGGGCTCCGGTTGGTCTCTTGTGCTACATCCCTTCTTGAGACCTCTCCCTGGAGCCTCGCTAGATCAGGGTGGGGTTAGAGGGAAGAGAGGCAAAAGGAACTGACTTCAGTTTTTGATTTCCTTATCATTTTATTTCCTTAGTTACGGCACATTTCCATTTATGGAGCACTTTCCCTTATAAAATCTCCAAGTGTTTATTTCTAATCTACTAAATAATTCCCCTGACCTCTTCTTGCTTTTACCCTTTAAATATCTCTTGATGGTTCACTCACCACATTCCCCATTCCATTATTAATGGCCCACAAAACCCACTACCAGCAATCATTTACTGATTAATCTGCACAGCAATCCAGAAAGACAGGTAGTATTAATCCTTAGTTCTGCTGAAGGAAACCAAGGGGGAAAAAGGTGAACTCAGACACCCAAGGTCAGCAGCTCCACTAGATTATAACAGGACCTAATCTGTCTGTATTTCTGTGACTACCTCCCCCTGGCTGTGCCCTTCCTGGAAACAAAACAAAACAAAAACCAAAAGCACGGTCAATACCTAACTTTAGCTGCAAGGAGGTGATTGATAAGAGTGGCTAAGATGGGAGCTGGAAGGATTGCCTTGGACACTGCACACACACACACACACAGAGAGAGAGAGAGAGAGAGAGAGAGAGAGAGAGAGAGCCTTTTAAAAAGAGTAGCTAAAAAGAGATAATACTTGAAAGAAAAGTTTACCAAGGCAAAAAAAAAAAGTGAAACAATTTGGATTACACCCAATTCTGCCACGGTGAGACTAAAAAATCCTCTGAACTTCTTTGCATCTCTGTCATCTATAAAAATGAGATAATTATGTTAAATGACTTCTAAAATATCTGTCTGCTTTAAATATGACTGAGCACCTACTGAAAGGGCAGAAAACATAAAAGCTCCCAAATCGGATGCCGAGCCCACCATAGCCTGGCGCATCCTTTATTGCTAAAGAAGCTCAGCTGTCACCCAAAAACATGCTGGCGGTCAGCAGCCGAGCAGAGCTGTGGAGTGCCGGCTCGAGACTTTAACCATAAGTAGTCCTTTCTCCTTAGAAATAAGTCAGTAGAAAAAGAAAGACACACACATCAGAAAACGTACATTTTAATTCTTGCTGCCCAAGGTGATACTCCTATCTATTTAAATGTTTGTTTGTAAATACATGTCTTACGAAATAAAAAGTATAATCAATTTGTTACACTGTCCTTAAAGGGGATAAATACGGAAATTACACTAAAATATTTAGTCTTGCCAACAGTGTCAAATGAAAGTAGCCTAGAATGATGGAGGTTTGTACTCTGATGACAGTTATGTACACGCTGATATGCATGCATGAACACCAGAAAAAGCAAACTGCTCATAGTTAAGCTTATTATTCATTCTTAATATATTTTAAACATTCTAAGCATTATTTGTCAATTATCACACATAGTTTATCATTTCTAATCAACAACTTAGAACTTTCCCATACCTTGCTTAAGTTTGATAATAAACAAACAAACAAACAAACAAAGTTTCTGCCTAAATCTCCTGAGTCATTTTCGTTGCTCACATAATATTCATGACATCATTCTACTGGAATGAGTTTCTGCTTGAAACTATACATACTTCTTTAGTGTCTTCAGAAATTCTCTACCCTTCTTTGTTTTTTACTTTATTTATATTTTTTATTTCCTTTATGGCGTGGGGACTGAGCCCAGCAGCTTGCAGATGAGCAGGTGGTAGGCGGGTACTCTACCACTGGGCTGTACCCCAGCCCTAGAGCTCTCTTCTCACACAGGTGTGAATACCCCCAGGATGGCCTTGCCATGCTAATATCTGGCAGCTGCCCTCGCCAGATATTAGCTGCTGAATTGTGAAGCTATGGGTCCATCCCCTGTGTTCAGGAAAGTCTAATATTCTGTTTCAGGAGTGTGTTGGGCAGAGGATGTCTGCAAAGTCCTGGCCAGAGTGCAGGCCACTGCAGAGAGCTGCTGTGGACAGGACAGTGCTCAGGAGGAACTGGGCTTCCGAGAGGGACTTTCACAACCTCTAGACGGATTCTAGTTACCGAGAAGTATTCTCTTACTGCTAGTCCATTTGTACATCTTTGATCATAATACTTTGGAAAGACTAGAGCCAATGAATTAAAAACATGATTCTAGGCCTTGTGTGTACCAATGAATGTCCTCATTAAAGCAAGATGAGGGAACGGAGATCGGTTTCAAAGCTTCCCATCTCTTTGCCCCAGAGCTGTCGGGGCCAGGCACTGAAAGATGCACAGTAAAATTAAATATCTAAAAATTCATCTTTAATTAACAAAATTGGATTAAAGCTAGACACCACGGCATATCATACAAGAAACGGCTGAGCTGGTTTCCAAGTGCTCTAATTCAATTAGGACGCAGTGAGTGACACTCAGACCGGGAAAGGTTAATTGGGGCCGCCAGAACGCAATCATTCCTTACCTAACCAGTCATTAAACTTCTTAACCTCTGAGGGCAGTCCCAGCTCGGTGAAATCGCCTGTGTGGAGAAGGATGTCCCCATAAGGCATCTGGATACCATCTGTTCTGGAGTGTGTGTCTGAGATGCAGACAAACCGCGTGTGGCCCGCTGGTTTTGGAGTGTCATATGGGATGGGGTCGACCCTAAAGTAGACATAACAGATCCCGTAACAGTTAAACACGTTAGAACCCTCGAGATAGTCATCACACGTACATATCGACTGTCGTAGTGCACACACCCAAACAATCCAGCCTAAGGACAGAAGGGCCCTGGGGGATGGGGAGAAGACAGCATTCCTCGTGTGCAGTCCCACTAGGAGAATCCAAAATGTGTTACTTACCTGGTAGGAAAAAAATTAAAAGGAAAGCCGGGAAAAAAAGAAAAAAAAAACCCAAGCAACTGATAGTGATTAATACTGAAGTTTCTGGATATTGAGCCCCAACTGAGGAAGCAAACGTCTGCCTTTTCTCTCTCATCATGTTCCTACTGATCCCAGCACTCATTAGGAAGGGGGCAACTCACTTATTCGTTCTTAAACATGCACAGCTTAAGCAATGAATTAATTTCCAGAGAGCAGCCTGCGTGTGCTGTCAGCTGAGCTGTGGAGACAGCACTGCATGTTCCGTTTCCTTTCCTGACTCACTCAGCACCCAAGTCTTCGGATTTTTGCTAAGAGGTTTGCTGCTCACGTTGTAGAGAGGCAAAGGGATGCTCCTAACAGGCCTTTAACACAATGCATGCTAGAAGAACTTCGTGAAGGCTTTACCACCAGGAATTACCTGTAGCCCAGGTTACACCTTAGATTACAAGGACCCTCAGATACCCTGGGCACAGATTCTCTTTAGTACAAATGGCATGTCCTCTAATGCATTTGAATATATATCTGTATGCATTAATATGTGTATCGTTCCGGAGACCCAAGCACTGTGAAATTACACAAGGGACATAAGAACCAAAGGCAAAGAGATCAACCCACAGCAAAGAAAATGAAACAGAACACTTTTGTTTAATTGAGTCTAACAAAGTGTGCTAAATAAACTTGGTAAAGAAATGCAAATCTGACTCTCAGAGCAAACAGTTTTAATTATTTAAGAGGTCTGTCCCTACGTTAAGGATGGTTTAACTGTATCACTCTCCGCCGACAGCATCCTTTAATTTCTCTATAGCCATGTGCACTTATTGCTGGACCACAGAGAGAAAGCAGCAGAGACAAAGGCGAAGAGAAGGTCACCAGAGAAGCAAGTAGGCACTGTGGGGACTGGAGTGTAAGACATTAAACAAGGAACCCCGTGTTTTACATCACAGCCCCACCCTTGAGAGTCGGCAAGCATCAGAGAACACGGGGAAACACGTGCAAACCTCTGATGCAGAATGCCTCTGCAGGGTTTGTTTAATGTCTTTCTCTTTCTCTGTCTTTTTAAAGAAACAATCTATTTAACAAGGTAATTGAGGTAAGAAAATAAAGACATTCGTATGCAGCCTAGAGAGTCCTTAAATTTCTTCCATGTGAGCTTAATCTTTTCATCTTGGTCAAAGAAGCAAAGTAAAGAAGAAAGGAGAAGAACAAGAGGGAATCAGGAGCTGGGTCACAGTTATCGGAGTCAAGCCAGTCAGAAACCCCCAAACAGTTTAACTAGTGCAAAGTACATTGTAAAGGTGTATTCTTCCTGCAGAATATGCTGCTACCATGGAGAAAGTTTACTAGCCCACTGATCTCGCCTGCTAGCTTTCTTATATTCCAGGGCACTTTATCTTTTAACATATGAAAGAACACAGTATTCTTTCCATCACTCAACTCTCCCCCTCAGGCTCAGTGGTTCCTGTCTTAGCAACCTCTCCTGTCTGTGGAAGTAGCTCTTCCAGAGGATGGGTGACTCTTCCACTGTAGCCGACTGTGTTTCCCTCTGGAAGGGACAGGTATGGCTCCTAGACAGAAAATTCAGCGGCTCACTCTAATGGAACTGCTGCTTCCAGACCCAATCGACTGCCATTTGAAGAAGACTTTATTATTGAGTCATTAGAAATAAGTTAAGTGTTGGGAGTGTGCACGGGTCTGTGTGCACATATCTTTCTTTCCCTGTGCTTATTTAACCAACATAACATACACGGCCCTCCTCTGTAATACTGCCAAGATAACAGGCAAGGGTACTGCGTCAAAATACTCGGAAGTCCACTTCAGTATGTCAGGGGGTCATCAACGACATCATTTTGAACTAGGTAGACAGAAGGTAGCACATGCCACTGTGAACAGACCCCTTTAGTCTACACAAGCATGAACACACCCAATAACTGTACAGATCATTTCTGCCATCTTGACTACATGCTGGACAGTGAACTCTGTGAAACCATGGGAAATGCCACTCACTTTTCAAGTCACTTCACCCTTCTTCTGTACCCTCCCACATCCTGCAGAGGAACATGTGCATGCCCAGAATTAATGCATGGAATCCAAGGTAATAAAAATAGGGTGGGGACAAGCAAAAGAGAGAAAATTCCTCACCTCTACTTTGATCCAGAATGAGATGAAGAGGCCAAATCAGACAGAAAGACGCCCAGAGACACCTCACCCACGGACATTATGGGCGTGACATTATCTGAGAGAAATGTCACACATTTGGGGGATAGAGGAATGATTGAAAAAAAGGGTTAGGGTCGTGGGGAAGATAAAAACAAATACAAAATGGATACACATACTCTGGCCTGGAGACCCTTGGGTCCTTTTCTACAACATCAAGTTCAAAGCAGGAGATGGCTGCAGAAGACAGGACAGGGCACCATGCCACGGCTACACCCTACTACACCTTGATGAATATCACCTGGGAGTCAGGGGCAAGAAGGTATCTTCACCCGCGGACTCCAAAACCAACAATAAGATGAATTGTACAGTAAGTCTCAGAGGAGATAACTAAAGTTGAGACAACCCTGGCGGAAACTGGTGCTTCCCAACTGAGCATCTAATAAATGCTTTGAGAAGGCAAGTCAAGACAGACAGACACTCTTGCTACAAAGAATGTCCATGGGGACCTCTGCCGGAGGCAGACCCACTCGTGGGAAGACACACACTCCATTTTCCTCTGTTCTCAACAGCTTTGCCACTGACTGCTTGTGCTACTGACTTCTCAGATGACCCGACATTTTCCCTTGAGCATTGTGTCAAGTATCCAAGGAAGTGAGTATTTTACCAAACGCCCTGGAAGCCCCAGGGCCAGATTCAGATATCAGAGTGAGATTTGCACATATTTCTGAGTACTCCCAGGAGGAAACAAGATGACATGGAAAGACGAAAACAAAACAGAACAGTGACAAACAAGACAAACCCCCAAGTATCATAAAACCCCAAGACAGGGCAAGATCTTATGGAAATGTCTGGTTCCATACTTTATACAATGCTTAAATACTCTCTGTTCATTCCCTGCCTAGCTAACATAAATTTCCATCCCAAAGGAAAGGGAGCTCTCAAGCCCCCTCTCTTCTCCCAGTGTAGCTGAAGTTCTATTCTTTGGGTAGTTTTGGTTCCATTCAGACAAACTACTGTAGTTCTACCTATAGACTTGCGCTGCTCTTAACTTTGGTCATAGAAGCCTCTTTTGCAGTGGACAGTGGTTAATGCAGAAACTTGTAACTAGTCAATGTGCTGAGCATCGATAACTCAGTGTTTGACTATGGATAGGCCATCTCTTCAAGCCCTCACCATCCATGGCTCAGGAACTTCGAGGCAGAGGAAGCTTAAAGAATTTCAGAACAGGCAGAATGTGCAGAGAGCCGCGAAATGCTGACTTCCAGACATGATCTGGCTGCTACACACACCACCTCACAGCAGCTATGGCTAACCACTCAAGACCTGTCTAAGAGCAAACCAGTGAAGATTCTAGCATGGATGGTAGAGGTCTTTCCCTACTGGAGCAGCTCCTGGCAACCTATGGCAGGTGAAGAAGAAAGAGTTACCCTCCTTTGGCGATGTGGCCACTGTTAGATTGTTCATGCTTCAGTGAAAAACTGGACACCAATGTGTATGTGGGAAGCAATAATGGGACTCAGAAGATTATTAATAACAAAAAATAAAAAAGGATAGTAAGCTGACAGGGGGAGGCCTGAGGAAAGTAGTGTTGCATAGGTATGTTCAATACACATGGTAAAAATGTATGGAATGCTGAAAGAATAAAAAAAATTTACTCCCCCCATAAAAGATTTTAGCTCCAGATTCTGCATCTCTAGGGAAAGGTGCATGGCTCAGGAATGCTACTGAATTGCAATCCTAATGGAGTCATTTGTTGTGGGCGAGTTTCTGAATTCCTTTGAGCTTTGTTTCTCCCCATCTATAAAATGAGAATAGCAATGCCTAATTTGCTATGCTGCTGCGAAAATATGAACTGTCAAGTCCGAGGCAGAATCACAAGGGAAGTAAGTGTGGCTTCGGAGCCATATGACAGGGCTCTAAATCCCACTCCACAGGTACGAGAGTGTGTGTCAGCACACGGTCAATGAATAACCTGAATGGGAGAAAGTTTCCTGTGCCTTCCAACTGCAGGGGTTTCAGTTCACGGGCCTGTTGCTGTGGGCTTGTGTTAAGGCCAGACATCATGGCAGGTAGTATGTGGTGACTAACAGAGACAGAGAGAAGGGTACAGGGTCTCACTGTTTCAAGGATATGCCTCCCATGGCCTCCCTTCCTTCCAATAGGGTACACCTCCTACAGATGCACCACAGGCGAGCAAACTAACTTTGAACAGAGCAAATGGCCTTTGAGACATTTCAGATCCAAACCATACATGGTGAAAAATCACAATTAGAGACTTAACCCTTTGTTTGGTTCCTTCATCTAGAAAAAAAGGGTATATAATGGTGCCCATTACCACATATATGTTCAAATGTGTACAATATGCACATACATATGAAAATAAAAGGATCTCTCTCACTCATAACATATAACATAATAATGGACACAGAATCCACTCTGAAAAGTTTTTTCCTGATGTCACTGCTTCTTGGTCCTCAGTCTGCATTCTGAAATAATTGGAGAGTAAGAAGCCAGTTGCTTTTCCACACAACAGTTCTCCAAATATTTGAAAACATACTCTGTGGTACCCTGTAATCCTTACTCTGGTTGAGTGGCCAGTTTATCCAGTTTTCCTGCATGTGACAGGGAACCCAGTGACTTCAGAACCCTGGAGAACCTGTCCTAGTGCAAACACATTGGTTGGAACCCCTCCATTTGTAGTGTCAAATTCATGGTGTGTGTGAGTTCACAGAACAGGGAGCCATTCCTGGAAAAACAAGCGCTACTCCAGACCATGGAGAGGGCCAAGTGAACATCTCAAACTCATCTCCACTTAATTCCCCATTTTATTGCTTTGTTTTTTGTTTGTTTGTTTGCTTTGTTTTGATTTTTTTGAGACAGGGTTTCTCTGTGTAATTTTGGAACCTGCTCTGGAATGCACTCTGTAGACCAGGCTAGCCTCGAACTCACAGGGATTGGCCTGCCTCTGCCTCCCGAGTGCTAGGATTAAATGGCGTGCATCACCAATGCCCAGCCTTGTCTTGTTTTCTATGTATGAGTGCTTTGCCTTTGCATATGTTTGTACACTACATGTCTGTCTGGTGCCCTCTGAGAGCAGAAGAAGAAGAAGTCAAATTCCCATGTGGGTGCTGGAAACAGAACCTAGGTCCTCTGTAAGAGTAGCAAATGCTCTTTCTTAACCATTGCACATCTCTCCAGCCCCAGCCTATACCCATTTTGTGCCAAGTCTCAAGTGTTATTTCTAAAGCTTAACCAAATGCTGTACATTCAAGCAAATGAAGTATTCCATTATTTTATACTGGCACATTGGTGTTTTCTACCACCACCCTCCATACCATAATAGCACTGCTTTCATTATAGTCTTTTGACCGTATCTGTTTTTTCTCCTAGTTACTAATTCATACAGAATTGCAAGCCTCATTGATAAATCTTTAGGAAAAGCCCTTATCACACGGTATGGATTTATTCTTTAGACCATGAGCCCTTGTGTATACAATTGGCCTCTCATCAGTGTGAGAGCAGAGTGTCACCCTTATCAAGCACTTTAATGGGATCTCGATGTATTTATCATCTCCTCTTACACTCCAAGCCCATCATATTACGCTTATGTAATGTGCTGACTTTATCTTCAAAAGCCTTCCATGACATTAAAGTGTTCGTTTTTAACATAAAATATTTCAGATCCCATGAAAGCTAAAATTATACGTGTGCTGTTATGCCATCAGAACTAGACATTCTGCTAAAGACAGACGCAAAACCTGCAAGCATAACAATGAAAACACATAAGGGTTGGGGCTGGAAGGAGGGCTTAGCACTCAAGAGCACCGGTTGCTCTTCTAGAGGACTGGGGTTCAATTCCCAGCACCCACACGGCAGCTCACAGTCACCTAACTCTAGTTCAAGGGGCTCCAGATGCCACCTTCTGGCCTCCTTGGACATCAGACGTGCACATGGTACCAAGATAGGCATACAAACAATACACTCAGACACATAAAAATAATTTTAAAGCAAGCAAGAAAACAAAAAAAAAATAAGGACTAGGCTAAGGATTACAGAGATTTTAGAGTGGAAAACACTCAGCTTGACCAAACCTGTGTCTTCTACCAGCATCCGCTTTACTTGCCTTCTTCCCTTTTCCTGTTCAAATTTTTAAGGGTCTTGCGGTCTCACACGAATTTACTTTTAATTTGTACCCGAAGAGTAGTATCTATGTTGTCATGTTTGTCATAGTTTTCAATTACACATTAAAATATTTTTTTTTATCTAAGCTCTGGCCACTCTAACACATATAATCACCCAACAGCAATAATAACGCATCTCGCACCCTGCGAAACACTGATTGGTGTAAAATGACTCGCGCTTCCCTGAGGAGTCAGAACCAGAGCTAGCATACAGGTTCTGGAGCTCTCAACTCACTTCTCTTTGCACCCGCTTAGCTCTGGAAGTCACCTGAACCTGAAGAATACGGTGACTTTTACAATGATGAGATGTGGGCCACAGAGATGGCTCAGCTGAAGGCGCGTGCTGCTAGGCCTGACAGCTAGAACTCAGTCCATGTGACCTGCATCACAGAGGGAGACAACTGATTCCTGGAAGATGTCCTCTGCCTCCACATCTACACACATGCGCCACACTACACACACACACACGCACGCACACACACACACTCAAGTACACATGCATGTACACACACAAATAACTAAATAAAATGCAATAAAAAATTAATGATAAAATGTCAGTAATTCAACCCCCTAAACTCTGTCAACCAATAAAATTTAAAGAGACCCTCAATTCTCATAAAATTTACCACCATATTAAGTCTCTCAAAATCTTAACAGGCACATTAGAGTGCACCAAGGGAAAGAACAACATAAAAGTTTGTTTTTTAAAATATTACTGGACATTAGGGCTTTTTTTTAAAGATTTTAAGTCATAAGCACAAACTGTGATTTCAAATATGCGTCTCTGGAGAGGGGCTAATTCCATTGACAAGCCAAGAGGCCCTGACTAGGGATGTGTGCTGTTACTGCATCTGTCCTGTGAGAATGTGGCCAGTCTTCCTCCTTTCCTCATGTATAGAGAGAGGGCCAGCTCCAACAGCTACAGGGCTCCAGAAAAACAATTCAGCATTTCCTACCTCCCCACCCTACCCCCGTTTCTTTGTCTCTGTCTTTCTCAAACAGCGTCTAATTTGACCCAGATCAAATTTGAATGTGTTGCTACATAGGCAAGGCTAGTGCTGAATCTTGTAACTCCCTCCTCTTCCTCCCTAGTGCTAGGACTGTGGGCAAGAGTCATCATGCCTGGGTACTAATGTTTCAACTTCCCAATCTGCTCCCCCAGCAAAGTTAACTGCAGCCCGGATCCACCCAGAACTAACCAGCAGGGCTCTGAAGAAGATCTAAGAAGTGGCAACTCCCACCTCCAGGAAGAGCCTCGAGGAGTACCTGCTGCAAAGGGGAACAAAGGGGCTGGGATTCCAGAGACCACACAAAACCAAAGGAAAAGATGTCCAGTCTAGTTAACATGCTTCCAAAGCGAGCTGCTCTCTTCTCCCTGAAACTATGTGCTGACGAAGCATACCTGGTTTGGGCCACCACACCCCAGAACCGCCACCAAACTGAAGGGGTGTGCCGAGCGGAACCAGGAGTATAAATCTGTTCCCATTTGCTCTGAGGGCACCACTTCCCTGTAACCGCTGAGGCGCTGTATCAACACCGTTCTATCACCAACTAATTACAGCGAACAAAGCCCACTGCACAAGAGCGTGCCACCTCTATTATTTTTCCTGAGTATGAAAGTACCGTGACGACGACGTTCAGTGAATATTAAGTGGTAACAATTAAAATCGTGGGGCGCTGCATGAGATGTGAATTCACCGTCCTACAAGTGTGGTGACATGCCATGTGTTTGTATCCTATTGTATCCTGTCAGGTTGGCCACCCTATCGGCCACGGCAGTCTCAGATGGCACAGCACGGCGTAGAAGTCACCCACTGAGAAGACCTTGTTCAGGGTCAAATGTCTGAGTCTACTCTAATGTGACAGCCGTGTTACCTAAAATTCTGGATAAGGGCCCTACACTTGTGAAAAGGTGGTGGTGCCTAACACTTTCCTCAGCGTCCACATTCTCCCACGCAGTTGGCTGGTCAGCTAAGTCGTTCAACAACCATTTCTTCACCTCTTATTCATCTGTGCGCCAGATACCACGCAGGCACTAGGAGGGCACAGACTGTTCAGGACTCTACACTAGTCAGTTCACTGTTTAAGAAAATGCGATTGGCAAGCGTCGTGGTCATTTGGTTATTTCACAAGGACACACTGAGCATCTCCTGTAGCCCATGGATTACATGCGGTGTAGTGGAAGCAGCTGTCAGCAGCACCGCGATGCACCGTGTGGCTTGGGTATGTAGGATCTGGGAAGCCACAGGCAAGGATTGTAATGGAGAATTTTGTAAAGTGTGGGACAAAGGAGAACATAGGTGGCACGGCCTGTGTGTGGGTAGTGGGGACGGGGCATGCCAGAGGGCTCGGAACATAGGGCAGTGAATGTGTCAGTGTCATGTGCATGGTGGGGGAGGGCATGTTCCGTTTGGTTAAAGGAGTCAGAAAGACGAGACTCAAGAATGGTCCAAAGCTGGAATTTGATGTCGGATAAAAACAAACAAAGAGCTTTAAAACTCAGGAAGGAATAACGTTGTGTAGGGAGTAAGAGCGTGGAGCTACCTAGGCTGTTAGGGACTTGTGCATAAGCTAGCCTGTCTGGAAGAGTGTCCACGTGACAGTGAGAACAGAAGTTTTGAAGCCCAAGTAAAACACGAGATAAGCTGAGCCACAGAGCCCAACTATGAAGCCTGAGCCTCACAGCTTCAAAGGGCTCTTAATTTTAGAGAAGCTGACCTGGCCCCACACAGGGGAAGAAGAGGAGAACAAAAGAGGAAAGATCAACTCAGA
>JABTXL010003485.1:3156736-3175116 GCA_025134845.1 Neodon shergylaensis | reverse complement strand
CACGGACTATCACACTCCATCACACTCATACGTACACAGACATCAAAAAGTCTGCACAAGCAGTCAACTATACAGCCTCCCGCAGCTCTGCCTCACACCCTTAGATGACGTCATACTCTAATACAGAAAGAACATTGATACAGGCTGGGTGGTCGTGGCATGTGGCATGCGCTTTTGATCCCAGCACTCGGAAAGCAGAGGCAGGAGGATCTGTGTGAGTTCAGGGCCAGCCTGGTCTACAAGAGCTAGTTCCAAAGAAACCCGGTCTCGAAAACAAACAAACAGAACTGAACAACAACAAAAAAAAAAAAACCACGATACACTATGACCTTGGCAATGTTAATGAATGAGAGCAGTATTTTTAGAAGCTGGGCACTATACAATGTACTTAAAAAAAAAAGGAAGAGCAGGGCCACTTAAAAAGGCTTTTATGGTCACTGTTGGTTTCTTTTTCCAACTTTTGATTGGTTGATAGAGTCACAAAACTCATCATGCTTAAGGCAAAAACAAGGCAAAAACACAATTTTTACCCAAATATGAGAAATCACATAGCATGTTTCAAGAAGAGTGAGCAATTCTAAGACGCTTAATACGGTTCTAACATTTAACTACTTTATAATCAGTCGCAATGATTTTTACACTTAATAGAAACGTCTCTGGAGGCTGTCCTGAGTGATGAAGACTCTTATCTTTATTTTTACCCCTAGCTGAAATGGCTAGCTAACTGATGAGTGGCAAACACTGCATCCACCCACACAATCCACGGAGACCATCTTCTCCCCGCTCTGGGGAGTGGGAGGGGCTGCCAAGGTAGAGTTCTGCACAGCACATCCTGTCCAAGAGTGTTACAAGCCAGTTACTAAAGGTGGGGGCTGTGGTCAGTCAGCTAGCTGCTGGGTTGTAGGTCTGACTGACACCCCAGTCCTCTATTTACTTCTGACAATACCACAGGCTAGGCTACCTATCATTACATATATTACATATCCATATATTGCAATCTCTTGAACACTGCCCAAGCTCTGCCTAGGCTTTCCTGTCACAGGACTGAGGAGGCCTACCAGTAAGAATGCTGGGCAGTCGGTCCTCTCCATCCTGTTCAGTTAGTCTCTCTATTTAGTCTAGCGGTTACAAATCTTAGCCCATCTGGGAAATCCAGGCCCGTGCCTGTTTTGGTAACATTTTACTGGCAAACAAGCACATTCATGTGTTTAACTATTGTCTATGACTGCTTTCAATACACTGGGGCAGAGTTTTATAGTTGGAACTAATACCATATGGCCTGTAAAGCCTAAAATATTTACTATGTGGACCTTTAAAGAACAGGTCATACGCACATGCATGCATGCACTCACAGAAATGCAAACACTCCAAAAGCAGCCAGACCTGGCTGCTTCTATGCTGCCTTCCTACGGGAAAGGGGGCAGGGATGATGAGAACTTAGGCCAGGGTGCTCTTTAAGGAGGCTGTCCTGGAGCTCACTATGTAGACCAAACTAGCCTCAAACTCAGAGTTCCTCCTGTCTCTGCCTCCTGATTAAAGTTGTGCTGGGCAAGCCAGGCGGTGGTGGCGCACGCCTTTAATCCCAGCACTCAGGACGCAGAGGCAGGCGGATCTCTGTGAGTTCAAGGCCAGCCTGGTCTACAAGAACTAGTTCCAGGACAGGAACCAAAAGCTATGGAGAAACCCTGTCTCGAAAAATCAAAAAAAAGAAGAAAAAAAAAAGAAGGAGGCATGGGTCCTTGGGAAGAACAGAGGGCGGAATTGCTGTGGTAAAGTTTGTCCACAGATCTTCTCTTCTATGACAGCATTCAAATTCCATTGGTTAATGACACTTCTGGGAAGGGCAGGGATAACAGGATTGATAGGCAAAATTCAGAGAAAACCTCTTGAGGATTTGTTATTGTCCACATGACTCAGCACAAAATAACCAGGATACCATATTTATGGTGGCACCGTCATAGCATCAACAGCAAGGTTCATCATGTCAGGACTCAGTCACCCAACAGACATTTAATTTTATTATTTTAGGATTTATTTTATTTTTAATTATGTGTGTGTGTTCGGTGTATAATATGTCTATGTGAGCGCAAGTATCCGAGGCGGCCAGAGAGGTTGTAAATACCCTGGATATGGAGTTATAGATGGATGTGAGTTGCCATTCGGATGCTAGGAACTGATTGATCTCAGCTTCTCTGACTAAAGTGACTAAACCTGTCTAAGCCTCAGTTCTTCCATTTGTTAAATGGGGCTGATAATAAGGCTTGCCTCTAAGGCTGAACAAAGGCACAGCCACTGAGCTGATACAGCTCCTGTGGGTTCCCCTCAAACTGCATGCATTGGAAATTAACACAGCAGAGTTCAGAGGTGGCACTCTTGCCTGCTGATGGATTAACAGGACTGTCATCTTCACAGTGGCTCTTCACCAGCGAGGGAGTCTATTCCAAAACCAAGTTCGGCCACCGCTTGCTCACTCTCTCCCCTCTCACCTTCTTGCTTTCTGTCTTGGGACCACACAAGCAAAAAGGCCCACATCTTGATCCCGGATTTGCCAACGAACAAAACTGAGAATGGGAAATTTCTGTCACAGCCGTTCGTTTTATCCATCAATGCTGAGGTCCAATGAGACATGGGAATGAAGGGGAGTATTTAAAAATGGGTCTACACTAAACAGGGCTTCTTTTCTTGGACCCGCACCATGAGAATTTAGCATTTTATCAATGAAGAACAGAGTGAAGCTTCTTTGACATAAAAGGAAAGTATTTAAGTTTGGAAGAGGAAAATGGGAAGTTAAGGGAGATGGAGTCTTGAGTTCAAGTTTAGAAAGAAGAATGTTCCAGTGGGCACATTTGCATGGTGACATCTCCAGGTGTGAAAGCTTGTGCCTCTCCTTCACTCCCGCCTCAAGATTACCAGATCCCAGAAGAAATGGATTGCCCAAATACCAATCTTTACAACATCCAAGCACTAAACTTCACTGCAGTTAGACCTAATTAATTCAGTATCTGTCAAGAATGAAGTAGTTTTTTTTAAATTTATTTCAGACTTTCTAAGCAACAGAAATCACAAGTGAAACTTCCTGAACCAGAAGGACAGATCGAAGTTTGTACAGATCAAACAAACAACAGAACACAACAGCTAGCTCACACGTGTACACACACTTATATGTGTGCACATTAAAACAGCACACAAATCCCGAGAAACCCTGATCTGACTCTCAGGAAGATGAGTCTCCCCATGCCTGGTCCTATGTCATTTCCACACTTTATTGGTCGCACGATGGTTCGCATCCAAATCGTTCCTGTTCTACTCCCAGTCAGTCACTTCTTGGGATACTTTGGTCAGAGAAACAAACTTTAGCTAATCCTCAGTTCTGTGTCAACATTTGCTGAAGACTTACTAGGAGATCTTCATCCGCCCTGTTTGCATAGCTTCAGCAGTCCGTCCCTTTCTGCTTTCTTCTATAGTCCCGGTGACTGCTAAACTGCGCATGCTCAACGCATGCGGACTCTGTCACACAGCTCGTGGTCTCTAGAGCTCTGAGATTCGGAAACACCAGCGATTGCTGCTCTAACACTGGAGAGTAAGATTCGAAGAGCTCAGCTCATCCTGCCTTTTTTTCCCCGCAGGAACATATTTTTCTATGGGGGGGAAGAAAAGCTACCTTTACCAGGTACTGCCTGTGCCGTGGTATCAGATAGTCTCCCAGCCACATTTCTGGGTCCTGGCTTCTGAGAGTTGCAAGCTCTCTTCCTCATGAAGAGGTGAGCACGTGACTGCCGCCATCCATAAAGGCTGAAGTGAGTGTACTTAGCTAAAGGGCATTGCAATATTTTTTTTTCTCTTCCACGTGAGAAAGTTAGCCTTGCAAATTCTGTGTTTCACAATCTGCTTGAAATCATCTTTTGGCGAGGGGTGGCTTATGGGACAAGCATTTGAGTCTGCATCTTCCCAACTACTATAGTCACAGCAATATAAAAAACATGGTGGCTCCCCTATCCAGCCTCAGAGAAGTTTCCAAGAAAACGAAAAAGAGGTCATTGTAGCGGGCCCTGCCCCCAAATGCCACCACAGGGAAGCAGACTCTGCTGGGGGTGGTTAGTGCTGGTGCTGGGGCTCTTCTGTGGAGACAGTGAAAGTCCCATGGGGATCTAAGATTCGGAGAGAACCGAGACACAGTCTCTGAAAAGATTGCTCTCCCCCAGCAAGACTCAGCCTTTGATTCCACAGAACCTGCTGTCTTTCTCATTCCTGTGTCACCACCCCGGAAGCACATTGGCACTGCTGAATTTGTGGCTACAGGTGCAGCGGGAGTAGAATATAATTTCCCTCTGTTTGCTCTGCTTCTTAAATGCTTACTACAGGACTGGGACCAGTCAATACTCAAAGACTCAGGGAAACGGCAAAAAGGGGCAGGAAATTTGATGCAAGCTTACCAGGGTAAACCTTTGCCGAGCACTGGTGGAAACTCAAGCAGATGGGTAAATAGCATCACAGTACTAGGCGAAAGCTTTCCTGCCCAGGGGACAGGCTATAACTCACTCAGCCTGTTCCATGCAGACTGTTCTCCAATGGCAGAGCCAGAATAATGACTTAAACCCACGAAGAACTAATGATTTGCTCCCTCTGTGCTGTCTGCCGCGCACCTCCATGTTTACCGCAAGTATCAATGGAGCCCCACACACTCTGAAAACACTTCCTCACGGGCAATTCCGTCCCCTCTTTACCTTCTAGAACATTGTTACTATTCCACAGGACGCTGGGGACTTTCTTAAAGCCAAAGTCAACAGCAGAACCGCGTACAGGCTCCCAGCTTTTCAACTCTCAGCAATAAAAATAATGGCTGCCATCCCCAAGCGCCATAACCGTGGGTCAGGCACCGTGCCAGATGCCTTACAAGCATGACCTCACCTATTCATCACACGCAGTCTATGAGGTGGGTATATTAATCCCATTTTACAGATGAGAAATACCAGGCTAGGAAGTTAAGTAATTTCCCAAAGGTCAGAATCCCCATGCCGCACGAAGCCTCAACAGCATGGGCAGCCTGTCAGACTCCTGCCTCCCTGACCCATCCCGTCCTATGAGAAATCCAATACTCAGTGAGAGAAAGACAAGTTTTCTTCAGATCTCAAATAAATTACTTCTAAGTACTAATAAACTTCTGAAATTCTAGTTTTGACAACTTTGATAATGCCAAACAGAAAATACTTTAAAAACTAAAAATGTCTGCCTCCTGTCAGGTGTTTCTTACCAGTCCAAACGTCATTGACTTCCATTTCTTATTTCATTTGAAAGAAAAGCAAACGGGTTAATATAAATTCCTGCATGATGTTTACTGGACTCCTGAGAAAACTTCCTGAGCACAGGAGTTCTGGAGACAAATGGGCACAGATTTAAATTTCAAATGCACAAACTGAGAGCCTCTGAAATGCAGGCAAGAGCTGAACCTACTCCAGTTCTGAACTGGCATTTAGGCAAAAATACTTGCTTCCTATGGATCCTGTGAAGAAGTAATGAAGGCACCAGGAGCGAGGCAGAGGGCCACTAATTATAGTATTATTGTCTCTGGGCTATTTCTGCCTTGGGATCGCCCTAATTTAAGCAGGGTAGTGGAACCTGAAAACTCTCCTGGATGAACTGCTCCACATACAGTGTTGGTATACACACAGGACAGAGCACCCACGCCCTCACTGGGGATGTCATGCCCCTTTGGAACTCCTAAGGCAACCCCACCTCTTACATTCATTATTCGCCCAGTACTATTAAAACTGTCAAGTCTTCGAGGGCACCTCATGCTCCTGTCAAGTAGGTGTTATTTTACACATGATAATGTGTAAATCCAGTCAATCAGGAGTCACCCTAGAAGGCAGCAGGGCCAGGAATGAGTGAATGTCCCTGTCCACAAAGGAGAGAGTTCCCAAAATATGAAAAATTATGTTTTACTATTTAAAAAAAAAGACTTGCTCCTTTAATTATAAAAATGTAGGCTTCCTAAAATTAGGGAGCACACACTTTTATAAAATTAAGAGCGCACATATATAAAAAGCAAAGAAAGGACCCATAATTCTGCCTTCCAGAAATAGCTATTAGTAACATTTTGGTATGTTTCCGTTTCCTCTTCTATGATTTTTTTTAACATAACTGGGATCATTATGTGCTCAAAAAAAAGCTTTTCTTCTGTGTGTGTGTGTTTCTGTCCCATTTCTGTCACTATAACATCATGTCGAATGTTCCCAACGGCTCCTTGCAAACATTGGCACTGGCTGCAGGATATTATGCCCATTGGTTTTGTCACAATTTTCTTAGCCACTTCTCTCTGCTGAACTCCCCCCAAAAGCAATTAAATTGTAAAGCCCAGACACAATTCGCTGTGTACGGCCCTGATTTTGGGAGATACCCATGGTCCTGAGCCAGGCCACTGGGGGAAGCAGCTATATAACTTACGTCCTGGGGTGAGAAACACCGTGGTTATATTCCTCAAATGCCAACAGACCATGCATTCATCAATATGTGAGCTCCAAATGTCAGTACTTAGGGTCAACAATTATAGAAACTCCTCCAAGATAAATAAAATCATGCTCTTGGCAGCTCTGACCACCCACAGTGGGAACAGGGAAAATCGTAAACACCTCCCACTTTCGCAGCCCATGTCCAGGGCAAACCGGAGCTCAGATGTGAATGGCTTCTATTCTCTTCTCCCTCTACTCCGTTTATTTCTGAAGTCACTATTCTGTCATCATTCACCACTGGCCACCAAGTGTACAAAAACAAAAACCAAAAAACAAAAAAAAAACCCGTTTTATGCAATGTATCACACTCAGGGGTTAGGACAAGAGTTTCATAGAGAAAACAATAGTGGAAGTGTTTATCTTCATTATATATTATATACAGGGCTGAGGGACAGACATGAAACACCATTATCAAGGCTCGCACATTCTGGTGTTCTGAGGCCTGAATCTCATCTTAAGATCAAAATTCAAGACCAAATCTTTCCAGCCGTGTGGAGATAGAACAAAAGGTAAGCTCCAGTTGTTTCTCCATAGCTAAAACAAGCAAACACTCATAGATTCCTACTTTATGCAATTAAAAGTTAGACAAAGAGAAGATGGCATTGTAAAATTTCCAGGCAAGGCCCCTGAAACTCCGAAATATCTTCGTTGTTCTTGATACCACCAGAGCGAGACTCTGGAACTCTAATGCCTCAAGTTAGAAGTTAGAATGATCTAATGGAAAAGGATGGACACACCCCAAAAAAAGCCAAAACTGTAGGAGCCAGCCATGATAACCTTATTAGGAACAAAGCACCCAAAGGAAGTTCTTAACTTCCAGCCATTATCACCTGCCAGTGTTGGGCCCAGTCATGATAAACTTAATGGAGGCCCTAGTCTCAGTAGTTTACCCTGAGGCAATACCTGGTTGCAGGAAGGGCTACAAACTGAGATTATCCAGGCACCACCCAATGGAACAGACCATTCCAAAGGAAATGCCTAACGTTCCAACCCTTGTAGATAGGATCACCTGCCAGCACACATTCACCAGGCCACTCCTAGACAAATGTCAGCCAATCAGGGGTCCTGAACCTTAGAAACCCTTCACCCCCATTTTTACTAGTGTAAAAACCCAACTCTAACTGAGCTTGGGGCTCTCAGATTATTCCAATACATTAGACACATAGAGAGACTGAGTTTGCAAACGTATAAAATAAAGGCTCTTTGCTTTTACATATGGGACTCACTCTCCTTGTTGGTTTCTGGGGTGCTTTGCGGAACTGGGCATAACAATGACAATTCTGATTCAAGCCCTATGACCCAGACCCCATGACTTCAGAAAGTTCTTTGGGCATTAATGTGGCATCTAGAATGCCAAGCAGCACGTGGGACAACAGACAGACCCCTCATTAGAGAACAGGACTTTGCAGGATTAGTGGAGACAATAAGAAAAGCCTGCACTGCAAGAAGGAAGCAGGCAGCACCCCAAACTGCACGAGAAATTCAGGGAAGCAAATGACTTTAAAAGTAACCTCAAGGGCCTAGAGCTTCTTCTTCATTTTATAAAGGTAATGACGAATGAGGGAAGAAAGCACACACTTCCCGAGTTATCCTAAGATGGCCTCAATTTAGAACCTCCTCTGAAGCCTGTGAACACCCCAACTGCAAAGCCCTGTGTCAATCCCCTACCGGAAACTTAGGCAGCCTGACCACTAAGCTCAGTTCATGGCCAGGCTCCTAAACCGAATTTGACAGTAGGTGACATTCAAGAAGTCCTAATCCAAGCCTCGCAGAGCAAAGGGATAAGCCACTCCAACTTCTCTCCCTGCTGGCCTCACTTCAGTTTAGAAAAGAGGCTTCAGTACTGGTTACTAATTTGTGAGCCACAGGGTCAACTCCAGAGAATACACTCAATTTGTTCTTGCCTTGCTCCTTTAAGGAAAGGCTTGGATTTTAACATTTTTGCCCTATAGCCCCACATGTGCTCAGGAGTCTGGCTACCCACTGCAGAGCGGGATGGTCAGCGTTAGTCGTGGCTTGATTGTACCTGGAATCAACTAAGACAGACCTCTGGTTTGGTCTGTGAGGGTTTTCCCAGGAAGGATTAACTGAAGAAGGAAGATTCTTTCCACCTTCTGACAGCAACCAGATATAAAGAGGAGCAAGGGAAGAGCAGGGCTGCGTCCTTGTCCATCTTCATCTCTTACTCATGAGCGCATCTACCCTGCTTGTTGGCTGCAAGCCTTTGCAGCTTCCAGACCCCAGTTTCTTCAGCCTTCCAACATAGAGTGCAGAAACAGCGGCTCCCCAGAACTCCTGCAGGCTTCCCAGTGCCAGAATGGAACTGCTGAGGTGTCCAGCCTCACGGACTGAGAAGTTCCAAGATTTTTAGCTTCTTTAGTAGGCAGACAGCCATTGTTGGGCTACTCGCCCCATATCTCGTGAGTCACGCTAATATGTTTCTTCATAATAAATATTCCTTCTATTGGTTGTGTTCCTCTAGAGAACCAGGGGTTCTCAGTTTCCTGGGTTCGAAGATTCCCTGCTTTTGCTACATTTAGTCCTGATGCTACATGCCAACTTCTCTGACCTCAGTTACTACCGCAGAGCTCCACAGATCCAGACGGCAGCCCACAGCAACCCTCTAAGGAAGCAGTCTCCAGGATTCCACAACCAGGCTATTCTGCACTAATGTGACTCTCCTCCCGTTTCCCAGATGCCCGTTCCTATGACAGCAGAGGCATCGTCGACTCACTCCCCCACCCACTCCGGCAACCTGCTCCTATTCAGCTATGGACTATTTTGTATATGGTAGACTTTTATTCATCTTCTCCACAGCAACTACTTCTCAAACCAGTTACAGCCATGACCCATACTCCGTGAGAATCCAGCTACCCCAAACTCAACACAAAGTGTGAAAGTCATACCAGCTAATTTCGAGATCTAGAACCAAAAGGTGGGACCCATACTACTTCTCATAGTAAATGGGAGTTAGATATTGGAATTAAAAGTGAATCAACAGCAATACTGATACTAGAATCCCCCAGACAGTTGCTTGGACCAGTTTTCATAGTTTTGGACAAACATGTGTTTATGAACCAAAGCAAAAATGCCCTTACATGCTCCCACCGAACCCCAAGTTCTTCATTCCAGTCCTGCAGTGGTCCAATCTCACATTTTTAATGCCTCTGAATCCGCAAGGCCCTTAAGAAATTTCTTTCACTGATTTCCACGAATACCTCAAGGTTGGGAAAATCTTCCTTTTTATATATTGTTTTCTACTCAGTTTGGGTGTTTCGCTGAAGAGACTAATAGTTCAAAGCAGCCTCTCTGTAATTTCATGACTTTTGGGTGTGACGCTTCCACTGGGCTTCTGTACTGCACTCTCATGCAATCCCTGTAGCTTTTGAAAGTCCAGCGCCTAATATAAGGGTATCTCAATAACTGTCCAGATATCTTAGAACGCTGGAGGTTGCAAGGAGCCTTGGAGACCACTGGCTCTAGCCCATACTAGCCTCATTTTACAGAGAAGACAACGGAGGCCTAAGCTACTTGGTCCATGTTCAATACACTTTTCTCCATGCCTTTCCCCTCTGAGTCCCTCCGTATTTTCGTAGTAAAGTAGTCATCCTAGGCCATGCTTCTCTCCAGCGCTTCCATCAGTGGAGTCACCCCAAAATTCTGCTCCTGAGTCTAAATTACATTCCCCTCACGTTTCTTTGTGACCTCAGTTCCACATGGTTTTATCATGAGCAGCGGTTTGGAAAAATCAGTAGTCAAAATCCACATCTTTACTCTACGGCAAGGACTCCTTAAGAGACTAGCAGCACCCATAACGCATAGATTCAACAAACTCCTGTTTCACTGAAGATCTCAAAAATCCAGGTCACTTTAAAAGGGCCCCTTTTACTTCATTTTCTTGCCTGCAAAAATGAAGTACCAGCTAGGTGGGGACAATGAAAATAATCTTTTATTAGGGTAACTAGCACACAGCTAAGCACAGAAAGGGGTGGAGACTTCACCATCACCATCATGACACACCTCTGGGGAGCTGGCTTCTTCTCAACTGGTCTGTCTTATTTCAACTGCTCCCTTATTCTAACTTAGACTGTAGATAAACCCTGTAGTTCAAAATTTTAAGATGTCCTGAAGATGTTTAAACCAGCATAAAATAATAATATGAAGAAAAACAACCAAAATAGTGTGTTAGTTCTAAACTCTAGGCTACGGCAAATTTTGTGTGAAGACTTACACAAATCATCAGTGAATGACTCTGCCCATACTGAATTTAGAAGACTCTTATTCCAATTTGTCAAAAAAAAGTTCTAGACTTGTAAGTTGTTTGCCTGGCAACATAACAGGAGTTCAATAAATATTCCAATGAGAGAATGAATAAAAGAAGGGCTATATGGAAAGAGCAAATGCAGACCAAAACTGGAGCCAACCAAAAACCGGAATAGCTACATTTTGATTTGTTTGGGTTTGGTTTGGGTTTTTGTTTGTTTGTTTGTTGTTTTGTTTTTGGTTTTTCAAGACAGGATTTCTCTGTAGCTTTGGAGCCTGTCCTGGAACTAGCTCTTGTAGACCAGGCTGGCCTGGAACTCACAGAGATCTGCCTGTTTCTGCCTTCCGAGTGCTGGGATTAAAGGCGTGCGCCACCACCGCCTGGCCTCATCATTCTGTTTATACAAGGCTAGAGTAAGCTTTTTGAAGCTGTATATTTTAACTAGAGGTAACAGTTCCAACTTTCTCTTCCAGACAATGCATAATTTGTATAGCATAAAAATCAAATATACATTTAGAGTTGTATGGGTATTTTTTTTTCATGGCCGCTGATAGCCCCAAAGCAGCTACTAGGTCCAGACAAATGATTAGTTTCCAATACAATAAACAACGCTATCATTCGTAGTCACTTGGAAAGGCTGTTTTCTAGTTATTATGAGGTATAATAAACATAGCCAGATAGTCTACCATGGTGATTAGTTCCCTGCTTTTTCCTTGTTGCTTTGTTTTTAAGAAACGAGTACTCATTAAATAACCTATCAGTGAGCATTCTAAATTATTTGTCTTGGTGCTTGGTGCTCTTAACAGCAAAATATGCAATTATCTCTATCTCTAAGCTAATAAACCCTATTTACCATTTATAGAGGATCATTGGGGTCAACTTGCAGATCAGCTTTCCAGTAGTCAGTCGGTCCAGTACCTTTGTGAACAAGTGGAAAGTTGCTATGGCAATATGCAAATGAAAACTTTCCATGATGAATCCAATCCAAGGCATTTAGCCTGGTGAGTCTAAAGACCCTTGTCCCCAGAGGGAGAAAGGGAAGTGTGAAAACTCACTCATGAGATTTAGTCCCCGGGCAGACTGAGCAGGAGTTGCAAGGGCCTTGCCAGGACCAGGACTGTTTGAATGAAGATGAGGGAACTTGATTTCTGGGGTTGAGGAACACGGAGACAGACTCTTCTATGTGCCCACGAACCTGCTCTTAGAAACCAGTTCTCTCCCACAGAGCTCGCTTCTGCCCTCCCGATTGCGAAAATACCGAAGGGACCATAACACACCCACCAGGACAAATACAAACACACAGACTCAGACAAAGGCATATGTGGGACATACTTTGTTAATTATTCTACTGATTCTGGCAAATTTACTTTAAAACAGAGAAAAACCTAACTCTGTGATAAAGAGCCAAGCCAACAGCCTTATGAGAGTCACCTCTCATCTGTGATGTGACAAAATTACACATTGCCTCTCTCAGAAGCCAGAGGAGAGCCCCTAGTCTTTTAAAGAGCTCAATTCAAACCAAATGGGGATTTGTGGCATCCACATTAAGAATAATTTCAGTACTAGCCAGGTAATACAGCAGAGTGGAATGTGGGCCTCTTAAAGAAAGAGTTGGGGAAAGTAAGACATACTCAAGTGTGGGTGCCGGCTCCTCAGGGGACAACCAAAAATAATCATGAAGCATCAGTCTTATGCACCATTTTGGTGGCTTTCAAGCCACATTTCGAAGAGTTGCTAAGAAATCCTTTTCCCTCCTTTGTCCCCTCTTTTGACTAGTGAGGTGGCTCTGGAGATGCCTCGGGTAGAATACTAATCGGACACGGTGAGACCAGCAGTCACTAGGGCTACACAGGCGAGTCGGTGCGTGCTTTTCTCCTGTACATGGAGTTTCTGGTGAGATTCCTAGAAAATTGCAGGTTTACAGTGGGAAGAGACCAGAACTTGAAGGAGTTGTTCATGGCACTGCAGTTCTTGCTGCTTTGTTAGTTTCTTTGAGGCTTCAACTGGATACCAGGGTGAGGGGCCCTGTTTCCTTCTCCCAGCTTCTCCACCCTGCCTTGGTCTCAAGTCATCCTCTCTGAAGACAAAGGGAAGGGCTGCTTTGCTCCTGGTATCCAAATACTGCTGTGGGCCCTTTTCGTTGTTTTTTCTTTCTTTAATCCCTTTCTCTTTCCCTCTCTCCCTCCCTCCTTCCTTCCTTTCTTCTTTTTATTCCATGTCTTGGAAAGACTCCAAATTTTGAAGGGAAAAGAAGAAGAAGAAAGAAGAAAGCGTAAGAATGCTTCACAGTCAGAAGCAATTCTTTTCAGAGGGAGCAAACCTGGTCTCCTTCGCGGGGACAATTACAGTCCAGAGATGGATCTGGTTTCAAAGGGCAGCTGCTCATTTGAAGAGGGAAAAGCATGGTTAATTTTTTTCAATGAGAAAATGATGATGAATGGAGTATAAAATAAAGATATCTGTAAAGCTAGACTAAAAAGAAATGTTTCAACTCAAGAAGGCCATCAATTTGGAAACACTATCCAGATAATTTTTTTTTTAAATCAGAGAGAGCCATGCTTAGGGAATGGTAAGTGACTACGAATTAAAACTGTGCCTTGGAGACAGGCTGAACTGAAAGCCCCAGTGCTCAGTCCCGTAACCCTACACCCTAGCAGATCTGCTGGGGGGACTTTATGGGAGGCGCTGGGACCTCAAAGCATGCAGTTATCTTTTTATGAACCACTAGGCAGTTGAACAAAGGTCTTTATAAATTTTGTGAATTAAAAAAAAACGTAGACAGAAACAACATTTAAAATCCTATGACTTTATAATGTTATTTTACCAACTAGGACAAACAAAACGATCCCGAGAGCTACACCTGAAACTGGTCACACAAGTATTTTTGCTATGTAGGAATTTACTGCCTAGAACACGCTTAACTGGAACCTTTTCCTATTTGTATGGTATTAAGAGTTTACTAATCAAAAAGACACTACGCTCAGTCTGCTATATAAAATGAATTTCTCCCGGATAAATTTTTTCCAAAATGCCTTAAGAACACGAAACTGACTCACCCTCTGAGTCTTTCTGAAAATAACTGAAGGCGAACGCTATTTTTTCACATGAGCTCCTGAAGTCTTCCCTTCTGACAGGAAAACTACCTAACTGAAAAGCACCTTACTCTAACGGTCATCTTCAATCACTGCATCTGACTCTTCCTAGTTCTCTCTACTGTGGGAGCCACATGCAGAAGTATGTTTTCGACACTTCTCCCCATCCCAAAGATGGTCCTTGCCCACAAGGGTCTACACTTTGGCTGGGACCCACTGTAACTGGCTACCTTTTCTTCAGAAAGTGCTCTTCATGCCCAGCTGCAGAGCCTGGGTGTCCTTTAATCAACGCTGTCACTAATGCAGAGGTTTTGTGGGTAAGCACACTGAAACAGATAACCTAAGGAATCTCACGCCTCGCTTTCAGCAGGCTCCCACTTTCACATCCATGAGTCACAAAAACCCCAGGGACGGGGCAGTGAAGCCGGCACTTGGGGAGCTGAGGCAAGCGGATGGCAAGCTGGAAGGCAACCTGGACTCTGTGTGCAGAGACTGCATCTTAAAGGAGGAGGGGAGGAAAAGAGGAGGTAGGGAGAGGAAAGAGGACATGCTCATTTATTACCGGGACTTTTGAAGTCAACAGCTTAACTGTTGTGTCAAATTTTTTTTCAAGGAAAAATGTAAGGGAATCTCAAAATGCCTTCTGAATCATATGCCTTAAGGATATCTTTTAAACAACCAATAAAGATGCATGTTTCAAAGAGTTCACTAAAAACATGGTAATTGACTTAGCTGGCTTTTTTTTGTTTTTTTGTTTTTTGTTTTTTTTAATCATGTAAACTACTTTCTGTAGCCAACTTCCTGAAAAGCTTCAAATTGCTTTATACTCCCAACCAACACTGACTGGCATTTACTCTTCGTAAGCGGTTGTCACTAGCGACAGAAAGTGATTAGCAATCACTTGCTACACGACATGAGATAGTCTTAAAACTCCCATTTACCCCCTACTGAACCAATATCTTAGCTCATTCTAGAGGACTCCAATGAGAATTTCTCTCCCAACCAACGTAAGTGAAAATACGACCATAGCTCAGAACAAAGCAACAAATTTGGCCACAAAGGAAAATGAAAGCAAGCACCCTAATACTAACTAAGAGACACTTTAGCTGGAGAAAAACAGCCTGGATCCCATAACATTTTATGATACCAAATGAGATGCAGGCAATGCCGTTTCAGTTATGTGATTCCCTTACACGCAATGCAAATGCAATCTTGCTGATTGCATTTAAAACAAAGGCCTGAATTTGCGCATTTCCAGAGCAGACCCATAGACATGCAAGAAACATGTTTTCCCCAACCACTACCAGCCAGTGTAGAACAAAAAAAAACCAGTCTGGCGGAGGACCTTTCGTGTGTGCAGAAAGAAAAATGATGGTAAGGTGAATCGAGGTTGGCCCAATGTGCTTGATAGCGTGGCTTCCCAGCGCCCTCCATAAAAGGGTCAACTGTGTGAGTGATTGCTGGTTGAGGTGTTCGACCCAAATGCAGACACTGCCCCATGGTAATTTTATTTTTTAGATGTCGAAAGAATTGTTCAGGAAGCACACGTGTGTCTGATCTGAAACCCACACTTCTCTGGGTGGCCATGCATGTGTATGCGCATTTGCATACAGACAATGTAATGTATAATTTCTACAGTGAAATAAAGACAGCTGCGACAAATATATTCACTAGTTGGATGCCTCATAGGGAATATTTGAGAACTCTGTGTAGCAGGCTGGGTCTTCTAGGGATCCTGTTTTCTACCTTCACTGAAAACCGAGTGCTTTCATAATTTTTCTGTTTAAAAGCTCAACAGTCAAATTGAATGAGATGTTCAACCATTTCAACTGCATGTGAATGTCCCCGCTGCATGCTGTCTCTGACTTTCCAGAAGAGCACGGGAGCCGGCAGGAATGGCCCATTTGCTGTGTGTGATGATCAAGTCTTAAAGGAGGGAGCAGATACTATTGTTCTTCCTTGCCCAGAGCTACAAACCGATGTCCAGCTACCAGCCACAGCACCCATATCCTCAACATCTGGTTCAGGTCTGACTGACAGCTAGACCGTCAGCACACTAGACAAAAAGGGTCATTGCCCAGTCAACCTGGGCCCAACTGTAACATGAAAAAGTCTCATGTGATGCCTCCCACCTGCCACAATGCATTGTGTAAGAAGAAAATTGCATGGGTCAAAAAATGCTCCCTGAAGAGGAAGTGAGTTGGAGCCATAGGATTTTTCTTTCAGACCCTAATGAGAATGACACGCTTCAATAATCTACAAGGGATGTCAATACCATCTATGGACAGAAGACGTTTTCTGAGCAATGACATTATGTCTTTCTGGGTAGAGACATCAGTTCAAACAATAACCCCTGGAATTGTCTCAAGAGAGGAGGTACGTCCCAGTTACCCTTGATCTTGGCTATGCCACCCTACACGGGTCTCAGAACTACGTGCAAGGCGGACTTTATAAAATGCCCTGGGTGGACACATTTCACCTTCTATCATCATGTCTCCAGACAGCGAGCCCTAGAAACACACCGGTTTGCTCATTTGCACACAGTAAAAGCAGTGGGCCAGGAAGCATCTAACTTGTTTGGAATGCAAGTCATCATCCAAGCCCGTGGCATATGGCTACACACTTCTCAACTCCCACATCCTAGCAAAAGTGCAACTGCCGTCCAAGTGTGTACAGTCTCAGTGTAAGAAACGGCAGTGGTTTACAGAGCCTACTGGGCCAGGATATTCTGCCAGCCTTGAGAGGGAGAAAGGGGCACAAAGTGGCAGGAACAGGAGGAAATGTTCTAAAATGAAAACAAAGCACGCTCGTCCAATGTAGAAAACGGCTACTTATTTAAAAAGTAGTTTTCCATTGCATGGTGCCTCCTACAGGGCGCCCCCTTTCCTCCTTCCTTGAGGTTTAGAAGAAGAATCAGACTTGAGACCCTTTTAACTAACGGATTTGGTACATGTCTACAGGGGAGACTTCGGAACATTGAAGGAAAATTGAGTAGATTCAAGTTCGATGCCTTCCTTTAAAAGGCTTATTTTAGATGTGTTCTTAAAGAAATTCTCCCTTGATTCTCTGACTCAATCAGTATATACAGTGTGCCTCTAGTGTAGGTTCCCTAGGGATCAAAAGCCCATTAGGAGTCAGAAAGAGACATACTATATTAAAAATCAGCGATCTCTGTGGGTACCTCCACCTCTCTGAGCTGTTAATAAGCTACAGGTAAGATTCTCTATTCATGTTTCCCTCGCAGGTAGTGTGTGTGTGTGTGTGTGTGTATCCCCAACCTTAATATTATATTATTAATAATGTATGCTGACTTTAGCAAATGCTATTTAATTATGACATATTTGATTGTCTTCATAATTGACAAGAACTGGGTAGTTTAGGGTTCTATATTATTCTGCTGCTAAACCCATTCATCTATCAATAACAGTTTATTAGTGTTCTAGGTGCTGTCTTATGCACTGGGGATGGGTAATATAGCCATGACCTTTGCTCCCCATGCTGCTTTCAATAAGTACTTGCCAACTGAACAATTGTAACAATTTCAATATCACTTCTAAATGGAGCCAAACAATTCCTCTTTCTTATGTTCAAAAAGAGTTGTGACAAAGGACTGTAGCATGCAAACACAGCCCAGTCACTTAACGTCCCATACGAGAGGTGCCAATAAGCCACCCTTTAACACACTGATGCGCGAGTGACAGGAAACGGGAGGGAAACTATAAGCAGAAAATCTAATGCAGGCAAGGTAAGTAATAAAGGAGTACGTAAGTGAACATATTAACATGGGAGCATCTCTCAGAAGTAGGGGTTCAGAAAAATGGCTATAAGCCAAAATAAGAGAGGAAATAGCATGGAAGACTTCGGTGACAAGTGGGAGATGCGTTTAATAATGATGGGTTAAGGGGCACCACAGGAGATTCAAGATGAACCGGTAGTCATCCTGTCTGCAGAGAACGTCTGCTCTAGACAGAGAACTGCTAATATCCAGGATTATCAGGGGAGATTTTGCCAAGTTGTAAATTAAAAACCAAAAGTAACTGGCGCCAGAATGAACAGTCTTGGGGTTAAGTCATGTGACACCGAGTAAAGCTGCTCTTTTGCTCTTCAGTCCTGTAGTGAGCTTTTGTTGTTGTTATTGTTATTGTTTTGTTTTTTTCCCCTCTAGGCCTAGGCTCCAAACACATACAAACATATACATACACCCCAAAGGGGAGACACAGACACTGTCTCCCACCGAGAGAAAGGAGAGCAGCCTCTGATGCTATTCTTTATCATTTCCCAAGCTCTCATAGTTCTTTCTCTCTATCACATGGACCACAAATATAGTTAATGTGATCTCCCTGGTATCTCCAAGGTGACTGTTCCCTGAGGTTGTTTACTATTAGCCTGCAGGAGTATATACTCACTCACACCACACAGGCTTGAAAACACTGCTGTTGCACGCCTATACATTCCTGACCACACTGGTGCTGCACACCTATAGATCCCTGACCACGCTGCTGTTACACACCTATA
>JABTXL010003485.1:3136157-3156726 GCA_025134845.1 Neodon shergylaensis | reverse complement strand
TTGCACACTTATACATTCCTGACCACACTGGTGTTGCACACCTATGTTCCTGACCACACTAGTGTTGCACGCCTATAGATCCCTGGCCACACTGGTGTTGCACACCTATAGATCCCTGGTCACACTGATGTTACACACCTATACATTCCTGGCCACAGTGGTGTTGCACACCTATACATTCCTGACCACACTAGTGTTGCACACCTGTACATTCCTGGCCACACTGGAATCCTGATGCCACCTAACAAGTTATCAGTGACAACATCCAAATTTATTACACCCCAGGAAATGTAGATATGATATATAAATCAACTCATTCAACTTTTCCACTGTCTCTGCAGGAACAGAACTATCTCCCCCCACACACACTTACAGGTGAGAAAACAGGAAAGTTAACTTCACCAAACCACACACAATAGGATCGACACATAAGCAAAAACTGAGTTAAAAACAAAACAAACAAAAGTGGCCACAAGTCACTCCGTCTCCTGGAGAACTTTTACACATTCAACAGTTTCTTTTATGTGGGGGTTTTGTCCTGGTGCTGCATGTTCCCATATTCTAGACCTGCAGCACACACTTGCTCTGACAGAACACGACGCACACTTGCTACAGTCCGTGCTCCAGACACTAGTCTATCGACTGTCTAGCTCCTCAAGCAGTAGAGCTGAGAACATAGTTCTAGGCCTCAAAACTATTTATTATGGCTTTTATGTCAAACTTAACTACATTTTCTTAAATCCCTGAATACTCACACTTCAAAAAAGACAGAGAGAGACAGAGATGGAGAAAGAGAGAGCATGTCTGAAACCAATTCCCTGAATTCTGTGTACAAGGACCACCTTCCTCTGTCCTCACCCAATTCCACATGTGAGCAAACAAGAAACATAAATCCGAATAGATTGGCGGTTCATATAAACAATTCAGACCTTATCATGCCTCTCTGAACTGACTCCAATTCATCAAAAATGCAGGCGCCAGTTATATATGGCATCCTCCATTACCTGAAACACACCAATAAATTTCCAAAATGTGGACTCAGCACCAAAAAAAAAAAAGGTGGAGAAATCATATATCGTGGAGCCGCACGCAGCCCCTCCTCTGTGCAATCTCGAGTCATGCATAATGCAGCAGCGCAGCCACTAACAGCAGGCACGCACCAGATAATTTACACTTGTTTTTATGGACACGACGAACTGATCTTTGAAGCTGTCCCTAATGAGATTCCGCTTGGCCCTAACAGCATCCTGCGAGAGTGTTCCGGTGTTTTCTCCTTGGCATCCGGTGCATATTTATAACGCACAATACGGGCTCATTTAAATTGCACTTGTGGATTTTGGTGTCTTCTCTGTCTTAGAGATTGTCATATACTAAAGTGGACTGACTCCTCAATTATTAAAGCCTGCTTTGCCCAAATAATGCCACTGCCGGTTGCTATAGGCGCTTTTCAAAGAGGCAGGGTCTATCAAAGGGCTCCTACCTGCAGGGCGGAAAGCTGCACCCACTCTAACCCTGCTTGTAAGTCCAGAGACTCAATTAGGCCTTCAACCAAAGGGCATCTCCACAAAGGCTAATTGTGTAACCCATCGGGGCAGCCACAGCCACAGGAGAAGCTGGAGTCCGTTGCCTAAACTAAAAACTTCCTACCCACAAGGGTTTGCCATGCAACATCGCTTTCTTATCCTCTCCTCCTCGACTGCCTCTACCCCAGGTAAAACTCCTTAAACCTGTAGAGCAGGGTTTTCTATTTTTGCTCCCCCTAGGGACTTTTCTTCTAACCATCTGCTATTCTAGGAGTCTAGAGTTTAGCGGCTCCTACTTAGGTGTCTACCACAGTCATACTGGCTTTTACTTGGTTTTCCTTAAAGTCCATCTCTTAAAGGCTTTCCAGTTGCTAGAACACCAAAGAAAGTTGTAATCAGAGTTTTATCTGTATCCAACCCAAATCACAGATTCTGTCCAAACAGTGGCTCTACAAGAGCTTTTGCTGTTGTTGTTTGTTTTGTTTTTCTCTTTGTAGATGACCAGGCTGGCCTTGAACTCCCAGAGACCAGTCTCTGCCTAAACCTGCCTCCACCTCCTGAGTCCTGGGATTAAATATACGCACACCACACCTACCTATGAGAGTTTTAAGAATGCAGAAAGGAACCAATAAGGTAGGGAGAAGGGTGTAGGGGACATGTATAAGAACAAAGTATAATGGCATATATGTATGAAAAAGTCATGCTGAAACCCATTAATTTGTTTACTAACTTACTAAAAAAAAATTGTGAGACAAAAGAATGAGTGTACTATCAAAAACTACAGCAGAGCTGCTAAAAGCACAGAAATACAGAATAAAAGTGGTTTGCCTTAAACAAAATGCATAACTCCTGTTCTCACAGGTAAGTCATCTTGCTCGGGCTTCAGATAATACTCCACGGAGTAGAGAGTTGTTCGTCAGACTCCTAGGAAGCGGGCTGGAATAGACAGGTCGAAGTTCATCTCATACGGCTAAGCCTCAGTCCACAGTCACTGACTTCCAACAGGATCAATACACGAGGAATAACTGAGTTAAAACAATATGCTTTCTAAGGCTTCCCCTTTAAAGTTACAAAACAACACGGGAACTCAAATCAACTTTAGGGTCTCGTTCAGCGGTTCTCAATCTGTGGGTCGCCACCTCTTCAGGGTTGCATATCAGATATTTATATCATGATTCATAATAGTAGTAAAATCACAGTTATGAAGTAACAACAAAAATAATTTTATGGTTGGGGTCACCAAAACATAAGGAACTGTATTAAAGGGCCGCAGCATTAGGAAGGTTGAGAACCACTGGTTTAGTAGAAAGTGAATCTTCAATATTCTTTTCTTGTTAGAAGCAAATTTACTACAATAAAAATTAGAGTCAACTGAAGGCAGGAAAGATTGTAGCATTAGTGTAGGAACTCCATAAATACTGAGTATCTTTCAGGTCCTTCTTAAAAACCCACGCGAGAGAATGACCTGCTATCTTTTATAGGCACTGTCAAGTACAAGTACATGGTCTCCAAGTGAAGAAGACATTACAAGGTGACACGGACTTCTTGGAGAAGCACATACTAGTTCTTCGAGTCCCTGAAAGCCCAACTCCATTGGACAGGAATCCGCAGATTGTCGAGACTGATTGAGATCATGAAATGGGATACAAATGACAAAAAACAAAACTTAAAAATCAATAGAGCTGCTGTCCTCAGAGATTACAGTCTAGTGGGGGCAGGCAGTTCACAACTAGGGATATGCTTTGGGGGCTCCAAAGTTGGTTCAGTGGTTAGAGAAGGCATGTTTCCTTCTCTGCCTGAGAATTCAAGCTTGGATCCCAGCACCCACATCAGGCAGCTCATGACTTTCTAAAACTTCAGCTGCTGCAAAGGATCCGATGCCCTCTTGTACATCATTTAAACACACATACTAGATAAAAATAAATCTTTAAAAAGAAAATATACTTTTGATATGTGTAACCAAAGGAAAGCCCTGCTTGTCACTTGTCAGTGCCAGTTAGGAACAGAGGGTTTCCCTAAAAAGTGACAGGAGGGGCGAGCCATGCAGTTCAGTTGGTAGACCTCTTCCTTAGTATGCACGAAGCCTTGGGTTTGATCCTCAATACCACACAAAGAAGGTATAGTGGTGTGGGAGAATTGTCTGTATACTGTCAATCATGTTTTAAATAAACGCTGATTGGCCAGGCAGGAAGTATAGGTGGATCAACCAGACAGGAAGTAGAGGCAGGGTGATGAGAACAGGAGTATTCTGGGAAGCAGGAAGCTCCCTCCGCATGCCTGCCCAGACCACAGAGAAGCAAGATGTAATCTGCCCAGTTGTGAAGGTATTGAGCTGTGTGGCTAACATAGATAAAAATAATGGGCTAACATAAGCTATAAGAGCTAATAAGTAGCCTGAGCTAATGGGCCAATCAGTTTTAAAACTTATGGAGATCTCTGTGTGATTTTCTTTGGGGCTTGCTGGCTGTGCAGTACCCGGTGGGACAAAAACCCCAACAAGCAGGCCCTTCATGTTACAGTATGGGAGCTCAACATTTGCTCCAAGTGTCTTAGAAGAAGAGGTAAGAGGATAGAGTTCAAGGTCATCCTTGGCTACATAGCTGGTGCAAGACCAGCCTGGACTACATGAGAACCCACTCCCTCTCCAGGGAAAATACACACATGCATACATACATATATACATAAAAGGTGGCAAAAGGAGAAAGTGGTAGCAGCAGCCCAAGCTCACTCAGAGCCTTGCAGTTGAGGGCAGAGGCTGACCTCCTGCATCCACGCTACCTCATCACTTAAAGAAACAGAAATGAGGGAAGAGTGTCTAGAGGGCTGGAATTCAAGTGCAGCTTTCCTTCAATGTCAGCACTGAATCCAGACAGCTTTGAAGACCTTGGGAAATGTCGGTGGACATCTCACCAAAGCTGGCACTAACTGTTGCCAAATGTCTGCCTGGCACCAACATACAGACTAAATTGGCCATGAAAACCTCTCTGTGGTCTTGCTCTTCTCAAAGGAAATAATTTTGTGATCAAGAATGTGGCTCACCCAGAGGCCAGGCTTACAGGGAGGCCTTGGATTCTGAGCTTAACTCAATTGCACGGTTTAGGGCAAGAGTCTCATGTTTCAGATGTGCAGCCAAGTCATCTGATCCTGTCAGACTTTTAATGGCTTCTAAAAAATCTGAAGTGTTAAATCCTTTTCCCAGCCTCCCCCAGAGCAATCAGAAGGTGTTTGTTCCCCAATTCCCACTAGCCCCCAATCTTCTATTCTAATAAACAGTTGCTAAATCATTATTGTTGAACGCTTATTCAATCCTAAAGTTTTTCATATGTGATACTTTCAAAAATTCAGTTAGAGAAAGTAAGAGGATAATGAAAGTAAAATGCTTAGACCCTGCCTGACACCAGGGTCAAGACCTTGATCATGACTGCTTAAGACTTTGGGAAGAACCTCCTTACCCAAGCAGTTCCACAAATCCAGTGACAGGCACAGTCAGAGTTACATCCTGCTACACACACACACACACACACACACACACACAGCTAGTGGTACAAGGTGTTTACTGTGTCCATGTCTGTCGGTAAAGTCACCAAGACTCACTCCCTCTATCCTGGTTTAGGATCTCTTAGAAGAAGATACAACCCTAAAAATGTCCCAACACACCTAACGTAAGAACATGAAGAAAGCCATGGTGATGTGTGCTACTGCTACGGAGGCTCCTGAGGCGTGAATGCTGATGCTACAGAAGCAATCATGGTAACATTATTAAAAACAGCAACTGCATACATTTTACATGCACAACACTACATACTGTACTAATAACTATGCATTATCTAAAAGAACCTCAGCATTACCTAGTTTATGCTTTTTTACTGAATTCTAAAAGAAATATATATATATATATATATATATATATATATATATATATTATACTTTTATATGCATTGCTTTATGTAATGTGTGTGTTACATGACCATGATTGGGGAAAGGGATTAGCGACCATGTGCACACAAGTGCAGGCCACCTCATTGCCTTGAGATAAGGTCTTTCATTGAACTGAACTTCCGTTTAGCCAGGCTATTTGGCTCCCTCTGAGGATTCATTCATTCGTCTCTATGTCCCAATACTAGGCTTCTTTTAAATACAGGGTCTTACTCCATTGCCTTAGCTGGCCTTAAACGCAGAGATCCATCTGCCTTTGCCTCCTGAGAGCTGGACTTACAGGAACATGCCACCACACCACACATGTATTTTCAGCAGTACTTGAAAATAAATTAATTACATTCACTTGTGGGTATGGGGGCGCGTGTGAATATAGACACACAGATGCTGTAAGGTCTGGTCCCAGGCTCGGTCACAAGTATCCTTACTCATTTAGTTGTTCCTGTAACTAGTTATTTTGGGGGGCACACTAAGATGCTCACAGGCATGCTTTAGGTGGCTCAGTTAGTAAAGATGCTTACTATCAAGTCTAAGAACCAGAGTTCCAGCTCCCAGGATCTACATGGTAGAAGGAGAGAACTGACTGCCACAGTTGTTCTCTGACCTACACAACACTCAGTACCATGTGCCCATCAACACACACACACACACACACACACACACTCACACACACTCTCACACTCCCTCTCTCCAGACCTTCCCCAACTCTTAACCATCATAAACAGACTTTTTCTATGAAGACAAGCCTTCAGTAGCAGAGAACATGATAAACACACGCAAGGGGACAAGGGAGGGGTAGGCTACAGTCTGGCTATACTTTGACCTAATAACTCGAATGTTTTCATTTGTACAAATACTATTAATTGTGCCCTTATTTCTGCTGTGCAACAACCACACCATTCTAAAGCTTACCACTTTAAAACAAAAGCACCCAAGCTCACTTTCCCACACCCCCACCACTTAGTAGCCCTTTATTAAGATAAGGAGTCCAGCATGGCTCCTGCAGTCTGGGGTCCAGCACCTCAGGAAACCGCACCGTGTGTTTATAATGTGGCGAGCCCTCCCTGTGCAGCACGGGCTCACGACTAATGTGCACTAATGGCCAGAAAACTCATTTTCATTCCACACTTGACAAAATAAACACCTCGTAAAGGCAGGTAAGCAGAAGCCTCTCTCGCCCTGAGCTGTTCAGCTTCAACCTTCAGAAGCGGGGAACAGCTGAAAGCAGGCGACCCCAGCACACACAAAACAGAGTCCTGGTATAAAAAGCTTGGAACCAAAGCAAAGCCCTTATGTAAAGTTAAATTGTTCTCCCCTCACCCCCAGCCCTGCTCCCCTTCTAACAGGGTTCCTCTCACTAATACAGAATTTGCAGAGACTCTTTCAGCACAAATCCTGGTTGAATTAGCAGGATCTACTTGAGCCTGCAAGGGAAAAACCAGGGCACTTGATTGCTCTGAGTTACCAAAGAGCTCGGTTCTTTCTCTTTTGTCCACAGAAAACGAAGCCCTGCTTACATGTCGGAGGAAATATTTCAAAACATTCTCTTTTTTCTCAAAGTGAAGAATTTATGGAAACAGATAATTAACAGCAAATGACAAACAATCCAAGCAATAAAGGTCCCAGTTTGGTTGCCAAGATGATGGTATCAAATTCCAAGATAAACAGTGAAGCGTGCCATGGCCATTAACATCCTGGTGGGGTAGAGATGGGGAGAGGAGCCATCCCCTGATGGGATAATAGATTTGTAATTGTGAGTTACTGTTTTTAGACAAAAATATTGGTATCGATTCTTGTATATTGATACAAAGTTAAATTATATTGACTATTGTATGCATGCATGTTTCTACCTCTGTTTAAAATATTTTTATGTATTGACATATATTGTATTGATATATATATTGTATGTATTTACCATATTGCCTCGTGGGCTACATAGAATATTAGAAATGGGTTAGATCGATATGTAAGAGCTAGCCAATAAGAGGCTACAGATAACGGGCCAGGCAGTGTTTAAATGAATACAGTTTCTGTGTAATTATTTCGGGCATAAGTTAGAGCCATGTGGGCGGCTGGGTGCCGGGGACACAGCCCAGCCGCCCCTGTTACTACAATCCCCTACCAATCATCAAGAGCTGGGGGGTTGGGGGGGTGGAGCAGTCCATCTCCAGGGGATATTGTTTCGCTTCTGGTTCTCAGGAGGCACTGTTGGAGTTCGGAGTTCGGGGAAAACACCCAAGACAGACTTGCAGCACAGAAAAAATTAGACATTAACGTTCTTTAGGGAGTAACTCTTCCTAGTACAGTCTCACCAAACATTCATTCACTTTCCCCCTTTTCTTCTCTTTTCTAGCTCAAAATGGGGTTCAGTGCTACCAGCCAGGCCTAAAATGTAAGGTTAAGTACAACATGAAAACCAGTTAGCCTGCAGAAATCGAGCTGGGGTCCCGACATATGCTACATCTCCTGGATACAACAGATGGTGAATTTGGGACACCACAGCTTCAAGTTTTCCTAAATTTCTCAAAAGCCAGTTTGTTAAGTCACCACATGTCAAATGGACTCAAAAAGAAAATAAGAAATCCAAACATGAAGTTTTGAATCACCTAAAATGGCCTTTAAAAAAAAATCATTCCATCTCAGAGATCAAAATAGGTCAACACACCAAAAAACTTCTGTCCTGGCCATTTGTGGACTTCCAGGTATGTTGATCATGCTGTGAACTCCGAAAAGCCACGGCACGGGTGTGGTTTGTCTCATCTCCTTGCTGACCGAAGTTCACAGCGCTGACCCTTTCCCAACGTGGAAGCCAAGGCCAGGGCATCGCAGAAGCCAGGAAGAGCTCTGATCTTTGAATACATCTGCTGTGTTCTCCAGGCAGTTCAAGGTCAAGGCTGACTGCATGTCTGATGAAGGTCCATTTCCTGATTCAGAGATGGCCACCTTTCTAGTACAACCTCACATGATGCAAGAACAAGGGTCTCTCTTAGATCCCAATTTTAGGAACTCTATCCTCAGGGACACATCACCGCCCATGGGCTCCACCCCCCCCCCCAATGTTACGATTGGGAGGCTAGAATTTCACTATATAAATCTTGAAGAAACACAAATATTTAAACATCATACATAACGTCGATCCAAGCATGACCAATACACAAACACGGAGTCAGTTTTTTAAATAGAATATGTTAAACACATGGTGGTAAAAGCAGTGGGGATTTTTGCAATTGTAAAATAAAATGCAGGGTGGGTAGATGGCTCAGTAAAGTGCTTGCTGCCTCTCAAGCGTGTGGATCTGAGTTCTGAGCCACAGTTCCCACGTAAAAGCTGGGCACAGCAAAACATGTCTGCAACTCTAGCAGTGTGGTGTGAAGGAAGGCAGGTCCCCGGAGTTCAGTGACCAGCCAGTCTAGCCACTCAGTGAACTCCAGGGACAGGGAGAGACTGCAGAGATGACTTGTAACCTCCACGTGAGTGCAGACATTCACTTACAGCCCCATTCATACACATACACACACAGTGAGGTTTGATGCTTTCGTGTGATCTCTAAATGTTAGAGCAAATGCAACTGAAACAGAATGAGGATTTTTTTTTCAAAACTCGAGACTTACACAGAGTTGGTAAAACGCCTATGTCCAGCCAAAGGCTAAATCTTTCAGGGAATTAGAAAAGCATGTTCAGGCTGCTTAGCTAGGGAAGTTAATTTTTCTTGATTTCAGCTTTATGTCTTGCTGCAGAACCCATTTTAAACTATGCGCACAGCATGGAAAAGGTTTGAATCTTGGGACTGTGATACTGACTCCTAAAACCAAGTCAGCGTAAACCACTCCCCAAGCCAGCCAGTGTCAATGCCAAAATAGCCCACAGCAAGATGGAAAAAGGCATCTGCCTCATCCAAGAATTATCAAATCTTTGGACTGGAAGATTTCATGGGCTGTGTCACAAGAAATAAATGGGTTTGAGCAAGGTCCATGTTATGAATTAGAATTCTTCTGTCATTTAGGGAAGCCAACCCAGGAACATGGATAATGCACGCTTGCTGAGATCTCTAAGGGCAACACTAGAACTATGCTTTCTTAGTACACGTTCCTGCTAGTTGGCATCTTCATTCTCAACACATTTTTTCTTACATTTTATTTATTTATTTAATGGGAGTGGCGTAGGGTACATCCATGCCATATCAGGCTTGTGGGAGTGTGAGGACAACTTGCAGAATCAGTTTTCTCCGCCCGCCATATGTGTGCTGCGGATTAAGCTCAAGTCATCAGGTTTGGTGGCAACACCTTTACCCTCTGAGCCATCTTGCCTTTGTTTACCTTTTTAAAGCATATAACACCAAACGGGACAAAACATTAAACATAAATTAGGACAGGACATAGTTCAAAGTTCCAGTAAGAAAGGAAAAACTGAGAACACTGCAGAAATGCATTTTCTTATATGCGTATGTGTTTCAGTCCTTCATCGTCAACCACAGAAACTGAAGGGAAAAAATCTCCAAAGCAAAAAAATGCAAGTATGTGAACCCAAATACCGCAAGGGCCAACACATTCTAGCATTTTCTCTAGTTAGTACTGCCACACAGATGCGCACCTGAAGTTTTCCTTTTACATTAAAACAGAGAGAGCCAGGCTGGCATGGGGGTCAACAAAGTGTCTATACTGATATGGCAGAGCCTAACGATACCGGTACGTTATGAAAGTTCAAAAGGGGCCCTCAGTATGGCAGGGAGAGAGCTGAGGAAGTCCTTAGGATTCAAGCTCACACAGAGACCTTCCAGGATGCAGCGAGCTTTGTCTCTTTCGGGAAGCAGTTCAGGCCCTTGGTGTGTTAAACAAGCTATGGGAGGTTGAGTGATATTATCCCTGCTTTTACATCTTAAAATCTTACCTTCATAAATTCTAAAAATCTCAGAATGAAAGCTGAATGTCTCATATATACTAACTTCATCCTCTTATTCAATCAGAGCATCTCAGACAAAGAAGTTCAAAGAAAGCCTGAATGAAAAGCAGGAGAGAAACAGCCCCCATAGGGGGTCTGAGAGCTTCAGGAAGTAAGGACCTGTCCGTCCACTAACTGTGGTCACACTTTATCATCTTTCTCTAACTCTAAAATGCAGAATAAAAATCCAGATATGTCTGAGTACTGTATCACTCAGCACTTTGGAACTCTGAAGGCTGAGGCAGGAGGATGGGAAGTATAGGGTCAGTCTAAGATATATGGCAAGCCTGTCTCACAAAGCAAAGACAACTAACAAAGTCACGGCTGGGGAGATGGCTCAGTGGTAAAGAGCTTGCCTCACGAGCATTGAGGCTTTGATTTGATCCCCGGAACCCATGGAAAACTACCTACCAGGCATGGAGATGCATGCTTGCAATCCCAGCACTGGGAAGCAGAGCCTGGAGGATCCCACTGCCCAACAAGTTTAGCTGAATTGGTGAATGACCGATTAATAAGAGAACTATGTCAAGGAGGCAGACAGTGTTCCTGATGATGATAACCACAACCGTGGTTCCTTTCTGTTCCCCCAACATTCATACCACATGAATGCACACCAGCAGACATAAGAACACTTGTATGTGTACAATCACACACATGTGCGCTCTCCCCCCCCCCACACACATAAACATTCAGATCTAATTTCAGATATGGTCTGTTTTATTTGTTAAATTATTTTCCCTCCGTGATAGCCCAGTAGCCAAAGAAAGACATAACATTTCTACCAAGTTATACAATCATACAGTGAGGTTCTAAGAATAAGTCCTTGGGGACAAAATACCCAATCTTAGATTTAGATTGTCTCTAGCTCTTGAATGCAAATAAAGAGATCTGCAAAAGAGGGCGAAAGTTAGCTCAAAATGAAGTTCAATTGTCACAGACCACAAGATGGTACCCTGGGGGTGTGTGCAGAGAAAGGACTTATGCTTTAAAAACAAAACAAAACAAAAACGAGAGAGAGAAAGAAAAGAAAGCCACTGTTTTTGCATGAGTGCAAACTAAAAGGGCCATTCGGAATCTCCAAGGTAAACTTCAGATTGAAAATACTTTTGTAAACTATGGTCATGTTATTGTGCAGGCCAGTGATAAATCCGTAATAAGAAAGAAAATGCGGCTTTCTGAGAGAGTATATGTTTACATTTTGCACAAACAGTTAACATAGTCCACCCCTGAAGTAAAGAATAAACATCTACATTGTTTGAGATTTTGCTGAACCCCAAGGCATTATTTTATTCATTGATACTACTTCCCCGCTCCCCACTCCCCTGCATGAGAGTTCAAGCTCACATCTCTCTTCCCATACAGCATCTCCATGATGTCCCACTAATATTCTTTCCCCACAGAATATCACTAATGATGGGGGTTTATGTTCTTAATTTCAAATAGACCAAAAAAGGAGGGACAGGCATAAGAAGCAGAAATTCCAGAAAAGGAGGAAGATATTGAAGGTCTTGCAACCTGATAGCTAGTGAGCAGCCCAGAGTTCAAAGAGGCCTAGCTTCCTGAAGATTGCAGAGCTAATTCGTGACCCTAACAGGACCAGAACTCAAGTCCCCTGAAACACTTCCTGTGTGCATGCCAACAAGCTGTTGAGACTACACTCGCTGCCGCCTTCTCAAAATGGGTTTAAGATACTGCTTAAAATGTGTTCCTCACTGGAGGAGTGAGATGGCTCACCTTGGGAAATGTCCACCTTGGCACACAAGTCCAACAACAGAACGACACCAGCAGCTCAATCTCTGGAACCCACAATAAGGGAGATACAGAAGCTCAGCAGAAAGGAGAGTTCCCTGGAAGCTCACAGGCCAGTGTAGAGTGAAACAGTAGAGACCCCCTCCCAACAAGGTGGAAAGGGAACATCAGGTCCTGAAGGTTGTCCTCTGATGTCACATTCACATGCACCTTGGGCGTACACACACATATACACACACACACACACATACACACACACATATACACACACAAACACACACACATATACATACACATACGTACATATACATACACACAAACACACACACATAATACAGACACACAGAGACAGAGACACACACATATACAACCATACCACAAATAGCCAAAACATTCTTTAAAGTCTTTTGTTGCTAGGTATAGGAAAGAGACAGTATGACTGATATCCTCCAAAACAGGAACAAGTACACTCATCCATTGTTGGTGGGAATGCAAACTTGTGCAACCACTTTGGAAAGCAGTGTGGAGGTTTCTCAGGAAATTCGGGATCAACCTACCCCTGGACCCAGCAATACCACTCTTGGCAATATACCCAAAAGAGGCCCTATCATACAACAAAAGTATATGTTCAACTATGTTCATAGCAGCATTGTTTGTAATAGCCAGAACATGGAAACAACCTAGATGCCCTTCAGTGGAAGAATGGATGAAGAAAGTATGGAATATATACATATTAGAGTACTATTCAGCAGTAAAAAACAATGACTTCTTGAATTTTGCATACAAATGGATGGAAATAGAAAACACTATCCTGAGTGAGGTAAGCCAGACCCAAAAAGAGGAACATGGGATGTACTCACTCATATTTGGTTTCTAGCTATAAATAAAGGACATTGAGCCTATAATTTGTGATCCTAGAGAAGCTAAATAAGAAGGTGAACCCAAAGAAAAATATATAGGCATCCTCCTGAATATTAACCTTCATCAGGCGATGAAAGGAGACAGAGACAGAGACCCACATTGGAGCACCAGACAGAAATCTCAAGGTCCAAATCAGGAGCAGAAGGAGAGAGAGCACGAGCAAGGAACTCAGGACCGCGAGGGGTGCACCCACACACTGAGACAGTGGGGATGTTCTATTGGGAACTCACCAAGGCCAGCTGGCCTGGGTCTGAAAAAGCCTGGGATAAAGCCGGACTCGCTGAACATAGCAGACAATGAGGACTACTGAGAACTCAAGAACAATGGCAATGGGTTTTTGATCCTACTGCACGTACTGGCTTTGTGGGAGCCTAGGCAGTTTGGATGCTCACCTTACTAGACCTGGATGGAGGTGGGTGGTCCTTGGACTTCCCACAGGACAGGGAATCCTGATTGATCTTTGGGCTGACAAGGGAGGAGGACTTGTTTGGGGGAGGGGGAGGGAAATGGGAGGCAGTGGCGGGGAAGAGACAGAAATCTTCAATAAATAAATAAATAAATTAAAAAAAAAACAGGAACAAGTTGTCTACACTTTGGCTTACTCCTAGACTGTATCATAAACTAGAATAGAGTGTTGCCCAGAAAGCTAACTGAGACCCATTGACAGGAGAAGATGTGCATTGAAGTAAGCCTTTAACATAATATATAGAAACAAATTATCATTCTTTTGGAAAAATTAGCATAAGAATACCACAGTTTTATAAAATTAATTCCAGTGGAATAGAAGTATATAAAACACAAAGATATTAAATGGCATGAAGTAGTTAACTAAGTGATCATCAGTAAAACTAGTGTTTGTCCTTCCTCCCCTTTTATATACACATACATAAGCAACATCACTTTGATGTAATAATTGTATTAGTTACTTTTATTGTTCTCACAACCAAAGACTCAACAAGAAGCCACTTGGAAGAGGGAGGACTGGCTCTGACTGATGGTTTGGTGAGACTCAGTCAACTGTGATAGGGAGGGCGTGTCAGTGGGAGCAGTACATGCTGGGCCGAGCTACGAATCTCAAGGACCATCCTCCAGTGTGGGCTCGCTTCAGTTAGGTACCCACATCCCACAGGGCCCGCACCCCCAAAAGAGTGCCACAAGTTGCATGCAGCCAAGTGTTCAGACGGTTGCTTGCTCGCCTTTCACATCCACACCTCACTCTCCTCTTTTCTGAACTATGGACACCTAATATAACCCTGAAATTTATATGCTTCCGACCTCATTCTCTAAAAGGAAAGGAATATAACTTCAGATCAAGTGAAATATCTACAGAAACTGTATGAATCTGTCATGAAATGATTATCAAACACCTCAAGAGATCTCTTTTTGATTATCAATGGCCAGGCAACATGAATGAATGCTACCCAAGGCAACAGTGCAACAAGAACAAGCTGCCTTGCCATGTTTTATATGGCCAAGCAGTTTAGAGACATGCCAACCCTGTAGCTATCACTAGTACAAAGTCACAGCGGCTACCGCATCCGTGTACCAAGCACTGCCTTCTGGTCCTGTCTGATCCCAAGGGTGCTGGGAACCACAGACACGGGCATTGAAAAGGTTTCATTTCGGGTGAACAAGCATTAGGACATTAAGCCTACTTCATAGATGACAATACCGAGACCCTAAATCCTTCCAGCAAACCACTCATTCTTAGCTGTCACATTTTCCTGCACCTGCTGAAGTAGCCTGTGACGATCCTAGTTAGCACATGTCTGTTTTAACCATGATACCAGTAGGAGAACTTGAGACATTGACAGGGGCACAGAAGTCAGGTCCAGCCCAAGAGAAGAAAAGCCTTGGGGGTCTTCACTGAACAGCTACCTGACACAGGATTTCTACCCATTGGAACTGCTACTCCCTTAGTGTAAATGAAGGTAAAGAGACCTTCCTGCCTGTCTACAATCCTGACAGGCACAAAATCTCCTGCTGACACTGACAATGCAGGAAATTCACACCAAACCCCACCAGGAAAAAGCCTCCATGGTGTCCTCCAGTGATTCCTTGAAGAAGACCAGACAAAACTTATCAGTGACTGGATGAAGGCAGTTTAGAATCAGGAATTTGGAATCAATGAAACAAGCATTCCTGATAACAGCTGGCATTGATGCGGGGGCCACCCAGAATTCTGTGCTCCTTTACTTGAATAGCCTTTTACAGATGATAAAAGAAAATAGGGTTCCACTGGTGGTGATTGCCGCTACTTGATACCACTTTCTGATAAAGAGCAAGGGAGAAAGAAAATGCTGGGGCCTTCGTACCTGAGGTGTGGTCAAGGACAAGTGCCCAAACAGGAGACAGAATTGAGTTCACATTCCAATTGCCAACCCTTAAAAGAAAAATTAACCTCGGTAGTATGAGCAACCATCCTGTGTTGCAAGGAACAAGAAGGCCCTCCTTAAGTAGGATTTCCACTGCTAACCCTGATGGAGCTGGATGCCCTACCAACTTATTTGATTAGGCCTTCCGTCAGTAAAAACACAACGTCTTTATGACATTTCCAGACCTAAAATGGCTCTTTTAATGCCTTCTCTAATCATCATTAAAAACACTAAATAACTTTTTCAACATTCTTTTCAAGAAAAATGAAGGGCTGTGGACAGATGAAGACCTGCTAATTGTTGGTTTTCAATCATCTCATCCATCAGGATAACCAAGAGTCTGAGCAAGAAAGGCCGCCTATTCTAGGCTAAATGTTGGTCTACTAACTCCAGCTGTGCTTTGATTTTCTTTTCTAAAGTCAGATAGGATTACATTTTTTAAAAAAGGAAAGAAAAGAAAATCCTACGTCAGAAGCACATTCAAAGAGATGCTTCTTAGAAAGTCTGGTAGCAATCTTGGTGTTTATAGATAAGGACTAAATCTAATCTCGCCAGCTCTAGGGTAGGTGGGCTTCAAATGATGGCAACTGACTCTCGCTTATTTTTGTCCCTCAGAGTGGCACCTTGTAAACAAAGCTTTGCTTTAATTAGTCACAGTTAAAGACAATACCGGTCATTCGGTGTAATTATTTACCTATGCATAAACTGATGTCCGAGGAAGGGAAGTTGATCAGGAGGGGTAACTGGAAAAGAGCTGGTCACAAAGCTAAGCTGAGACTAACCACATTAAGTGGGAAAGGAAGAATTCCTAAATTAAGGTGAGACAATACCCACTGCTACCACTAGGTCATGCGAAAGGAGACAAAGAGCCCTAGTATCTATCGCAGGTCTTCACAGATTTATAGGGTAGTGAGAAGAGAAAGTGAACGCTTCAGGAATCCAAAGCAAAATCAATGTGTAATGCTTCAAGTAGGAAATACAAACTAGCTATAGGAACGCAGAAAACTCTGCCATGACATGTTGTAATCTTTCAAATCAAGGGAAATTTTAGGCTCAATATCTCACAAATACTTTAGGGTCACTTTAAATTTCTATTTAGACAAAGGGCAATGTTTTGAATACAATCAAAATAGAATATATGGCAGTCAAGGAAGACACCCAAGCTCCTACAACCTACCAGGGGGTGTCATAACGCTAGGCCATCAACCTGCAGAGCAGCAGCAGCCCCATAGATGACTAGGTAAGGCTGAGGCCATGGTGAGTCACACTCCTGACAAAGCACACCTTCACACTTCCAGAGGGATCCCGGTTTCTCCTATCAACACATAATCAAATGTATTGAACCAATCAATAGATCAGAAGAGAGACAGGCAGGTAGACAGACAGAAGACAGATGGTGATAAATGATTGATAGAAAAATAGTAAGAGTTAATATATGATGGAGGAAGGTCATTGGTTGGTTATAACAAAGAAACTGCTTGGCCATCAGGTTAAAACATAGGTGGGAGGAGAAAACAGAACAGCATGCTGGGAGGAAGAGGAAGTGAGGTAAGACGCCTCAGACAGACTCGATAGCTCTCCTGTCTGGGGCAGATGCCTCAAACATCACGCAGCTCCTCTCAGGGCAGACACACGCGATGAAGCTCTGACCCAGGATGGACGTAGGCTAGAATCTTCCTGGTAAGTGCACCTTGGGGTGCTTACACAGATTATTAGAAATGGGCTAGTCCAGGTGCGAGAGTTAGCTGAGAAGAGGCTAGATAGAAATGGGCCAAGCAGTGTTTAAATGAATACAGTTTGTGTGTTGTTATTTCGGGGCAATAAGCTAAGCAGGCAGCCGGGGTGCTGGGGACGCAGCCCCAGCGCTCCTATTACAACAAATGGCGCCCAGACGTGTGGACAACTGAATCCACAGAAAGCCTGAAAAAGCTTGGGAAAGAGTAAAGCATGTTTTCTTGGTAACAGCTATTTATCGGGTCTGTTCTGCTTGGTAGAGGCAAGCAAGTGCTCTCATCTAAGAGAGGCTTCCTGACTCAGCTTTAGCTGCAAAACCGAGCAGCTCTTTTAAGAGGTCCTGCCACAAAACACTTAAATGGTGTCGACGAAAAGCTGAACGCATGCTTTTCGGTTTTCAGCCGTAGCAGGAAAAAAGCTGCACCGTTTAAAAATGCCGGCTTTCTGGGCCGTCCTCCCAGGGCAAACTCTGACTGTTTGAGGCAGGAGGGCCGACTACAGAGAGAGGACTTGTGTGTTGTCTGTGGACATAATGCTGCAACATACTTGCTGGCAGGGACCTTGAAATGCCATAGAGTTGTGGCTATAAACATGGCTACAGACTGTATCTCCACCACGAGGCTGGAAAGCTAAGGAATGGACTGGATCCAGCTGGCAAAGCCACAGCTTTAGTCCTACTGATATTGCTTGGTAAATTAAAGACTCACGTGGTCAAAAAAGAGACATATACAGTAAAGAGAGATTCAAAGACAAAAAAAATTTCTAAATGGTTTAAAGTGTGTTAAAAAATATATGCAGACTAAAAGTTAAAAGTTCTTAAAAGTAAAAAAAAAAGGAAGAAAGAAAGTAGTTGGGTGTGGTAGTACACACCTTTAATACCTACACTTGGGAGGCAGAGGGAGATTGACCTCTGTGACTTCAAGGTGTGGTAGCACATGCCTTTAATCCCAGTGCCTAGAAGGCAGAGACAAACAGATCTCTGTGAGTTCAAGGTGTAGTAGCATACACCTTTAATCCCAATGCCTGGGAGGCAGAGACAGGCGGATCTCTGAGAGTTCAAGGACAGCCTGGTCTACAGAGTTATTCCAGGACAAAGATACAGAGAATATAAAATAAAAGTAAAAATAAACGAAATAGAGGTTAAAATAAAGTGCACAAAGATGGAAAATACACATAGAATTTTGATACTGCATGCTATTATGCTCTCTTTGAATTGTTTGAATGCTGAGGAAGGAGCAACAGCTGCTAAAAGATATTTGTTTATAAATGCTGCTGAACTAATCCAACATATATATTTTAAAAATGCTTTGAAATTTGGATCTAAGGACATGATACTTTGGAAAGGAGTTTCTTATTTTGTTTTCACAGAAGGTGAGAGTCTGTGGATTTCTTCTATTCCAATGTGATATGATGGACCACGCCCTCCTGAAGGGTTGCTGTAAACATCTTCAGAAAATTGCTTCGCTCAACTGCCAACTGAGATGAAACTAGCACACAGGTTATACCATGAAAGACCTAATTAACGACGCCCCCATTCAGCAGGAAGCAGTTTGGAGAGAAAAAACTGTGCCCATGTTCCCAAATATGGTTTATAAACGTTCTTTTACATTTAAAGGGGGATATGATATAGATATGAATAATTTGCATTGATATGGATTTTGCTTTAGTGATTTAAATTTAAGGTCAATTTTGTTATATGTATATGTATTTCTGATCTTGATTAAGGTATTATGATTGTGTAGTTCATTTAAAAATGTAATATATATAGGTTCTTAATGGATAATCATTAATAATAGTCAAGTTTGTAGTCATGTTAGTTAAGATTTTCTAGATGTACATAGATATATTTTAGATAGGCATTCTTCATATTTTTCGAAGATTACAGAATATGGCATTTTAAATGTTTTAATAACTTAGGGCTTTTCATGACAATGAGACAATCTGCTCCTGGCAGCACCAATCTACTTCAAGAAGAAGATCGGCATCGAAGAGGATCCTTATGGAGCTGGATAGCCATTTGGGCAAGAAAACTGCTCTTGCCTGGACTATTCCATAAACTGGACACAGAGAACCCGCAGAGAGAGGACTGCTGAACTTGCCTAAAGGTGAGATGATCTTTCGGGGTTCCTGATTCATGAAGGAGTCTGCGAGACATTCTGCAGGACACAGCAGATAGTGACTGACTGCCTTTGATATTCCCTGCTTCATGGAAATGTCTCTGGATACCATGGGCCTGTAGGCTGAAGATGGATGCCCCAACGGTACAGAGGAACTTTGGGTGACTGTCCAGGCAACGAGATGTCTTTGTCATTTCTAGAGTTTGAGAGTTTTCTTATTTCTTGTTTGCTTAGGTAATATTATATCCTTCTGGAGTCTTTGATGGAGTTAAGAATAGTTAGTTATAGTTATAGTTTTCCTTAGTTATGATAAAGATAAAATAGATATAAATATTGTAAATCTTACTTGATAACTGTTTTGTTATATGTAATTTTGCTATGTTAAAGTTAAAGCCTTCCTTCCTTTTTGTTTAAACAGAAAAAGGGGAAATGATGGAGGAAGGTCATTGGTTGGTTATAATAAAGAAACTGCTTGGCCATCAGGTTAAAACATAGGTGAGAGGAGAAAACAGAACAGCATGCTGGGAGGAAGAGGAAGTGAGGTAAGACGCCTCAGACAGACTCGATAGCTTTCCTGTCTGGGGCAGACGCCTCAGACATCACGCAGCTCCTCTCAGGGCAGACACACGCGATGAAGCTCTGACCCAGGATGGACATAGGCTAGAATCTTCCTGGTAAGCGCACCTTGGGGTGCTTACACAGATTATTAGAAATGGGCTAGTCCAGGTGCGAGAGTTAGCCGAGAAGAGGCTAGATAGAAATGGGCCAAGCAGTGTTTAAATGAATACAGTTTGTGTGTTGTTATTTCGGGGCAATAAGCTAAGCAGGCAGCCGGGGTGCTGGGGACGCAGCCCCGCCGCTCTTATTACAACAAATATAGACAGAAAAAATAATATAGATAGAAAATATTATTAACAGATAATAAATAGATAAAATAAGGGATATATATTGATCAGAGTAATAAAATAATAAATTGATATAAATATATACATCTATGAATAGATATTGATTATGAATAAAATAAATAATTACATAATCGAAATAAGTAGATAAAATATATTAAATGATAGGTGGATAGGTAGAGGGTAGGAAAATAATAATGGATAGTAGATGTTACACACAGATAGCAAAAGTTAGTAATAGATGATAAATAGATGATTGATAGATAGGCAGGCAGATTAGATAGAAATATATAAGATAGGTAGATTGGATAGGTAGATTAGATAGATTAGATAGATAGATAGATAGATAGATAGATAGATAGATAGATAGATAG
>JABTXL010003485.1:3107954-3136147 GCA_025134845.1 Neodon shergylaensis | reverse complement strand
TAGATAGATAGATAGATAGATAGATAGATAGATAGATAGATAGATAGGCAGGCAGACAGATAGAGATAGGTAGATTGGATAGGTAGATTAGATAGATAGATAGATAGATAGATAGATAGATAGATAGATAGATAGATAGATAGATAGATAGACAGACAGACAAGATAGGAAAATAATAGAGATCCTATGAAATGGAAGAAATGAAAAACCTAGAGGTGACATGTGGAGCAGACAGAATCCATCTAGATTGGGAAAGCAGTAACAAGACAGAGGACAGGAGGCTTCCTGTGGGTGCAGGAAACTAAACCAGCTCAGAGCATATGATAAGCAAAGAAAAATGTCACAGCTGTGAGAAACAGCTAACTCAAAGGCACTGAGACGAAGGGCCCAAGGGCTCTCAGGTGAGAGGAAGCCAAGCTGAGTGGTAATGAAAGGGAAAACCCACAATGGAGCCACCTGGAAGGAGGCCTGCACTCCAAGGCTCGAGTCCAGTGACACGCTGCACAGCTGTTAGGTTGCCATTACAAACCTCTTTTTTGTTGCCCTGGTTGGGAGTTTTTCTTTTCGTCCCCCCCCCCCAAGAAAAAGACACACACACACACACACACACACACACACACACAATTTGACCCTTCAAAGTTTTCACGGCTAGATCTAAGATCAGTTTTAAGCTTATGTGATTTAAAAACTACCTCAGCGTTCAGTTTACCAGAGGACTCCTGGCTGAGCTTCGCAGTCATTTCCCACGGAATCTGGGCAGAGCAGTCTCACTGGAAACAGGATCCACAGCGTTCTCTGAGATCCGTTAATACAAAGACCAGTCTGCCAAAGCAAGCTAAAAGGACTCTAAACTACGCCATGCACAAATCTCATGACATGTTTGAAGGAAAGGGAAGAAACAGAAATAATAAAAAGAGTATTTGAAACAAATACACATGTATTGTTCAGAAAACCTATCATATTAACAAAGATACTTATTCACCTACAAACCTCGGTCTTGTACTCTATCAGCAGCCCCTCCTAATCACAAGCAGATCCTCACGGGAAGGCCAACGGAAAGCTCTTACAAACAGCTTAGCACAACCATCTGCAAAGATGTTGATGTTCTTTCTTTTCTTTTTAGGCTTGTTTTTTTTTTTTTCCTTTTGCTTTCCAAGCCTGTTGTTTTTGTTTTCCTACTATGCACAAACCTCACAGGTACTTTAAGCAGCTTTCTAGAACATACTTATAGAACATCATCCCACTATTTACACTACTATCCAGGGAATCGAGAAAAAGACCTTTTTGTTTAGTTAATGCTTCTGAATTGGAGAAGTACACATGTGTGTATAGCTCATAGGAGTTACTTTTTTTTTAAACATAAAACAGTCCCTGGAAGAAAGAGTCTATGACTTGGGCATGCCCTGGGTTTAATTCTGCCAGGAGTAAAAACAGTCAACAAAATCCTAACCTCCTCTCCCTCCCAACTACACAATAGTGTTCAAAGAGATTCAGTCCCGCCATGAAGGGACAGTGTTAGACATCGGAAGGGGTCTCGTGAAGAATGGGCACCAGGCCTTGAATAAACAAGAGAGATGGTGACCTTCTGCCCCTTCCACTGAAAACCTGGCACTTCTGCAGCGGAGGACCAGACAAAAGTTGGTGTGTGACCAGGGGCTGTGACGTCCTTGCCTCTCCAGGTTTCTCCTGTACTTCCTCCTTAAATAGCTTAAAGTTTCATGTGTATTCCATAGTATCAGGGAGTGAAAGAAACTATAATTCTTGAGACCAGCTGTTCCACTCTGCTTAAGCCTTTCCCCCCCATATTGTTCAAGTCTTATATAATGCAACCCATGATTCACTAGCAGCAGGAGAGACAATGGATTTAGCAGTAGCTGGACCATTAGCGCCAATTAGGCATATTTCCCCAGCTGAATGGGAAGGCTTAGTGGGGTGAAGTGCAAGAAAATATTGAAGAAAATGTCAAGAAATATTTCATGAAGGAAGTAAGGAACACATGGTAAAGCAAACCGAACTGAGGGTGAGAAGACACCGCCAAAATTCACTGTGTGGCATTAGGAAAATACCGTACCCTCTTAGTTCTTATCCATAACATGTGGACAAGTTATCCGAATCCTTCAGAAGTTCTGAAGACCTAAGGTGCTTTTGCGGCTCAACGTGCTGTAAAAATCTGAATAGTTACCCAGATGCAAAGGCCTTCTCCTGGGCTACACGGGAAACCACAGATACCCATCTGTTTTGGAAATCACTGACTTCCACTCTCCCTAGCAAAATGTTGAGAGAATAGTTTCCTTTCGCTTTGCTTCTCCTTTCTTGGTTGTTACTAATTTTTCTTGTTAACGTTCGTGAGAAATACTTACATATGCACATGTGGCGGCTGGAATCTGCTCTGGTTGATGTTGTAGTGTGTGAAGGCCTGGGTAGGATTGGAGCTATACTCATCCACCGCTATGGTAACTTTGCCTTGAGCAGGAATCCCATGTGCCATCCTTCCTCCCTATAGGCATGAGCAATTCACAACTCTCCGGAGAAGAAGCTGGAAGCAGGCATGGTGTGTTTCAGCCAATCTCTAAATTCAAGGATCTACTCATCAATACTGCTGTGCGTTCTAGAAGAAAAAAAAAACATTATATGCATGCATGTGTACATATATATTTAAAAAGAAGAACAAGGAGTAAGGCAGTTCTAAAATATATTAAGTTTGGAATCTAGATATCAAATGTCCTCAGGGAAAAAACTCTGAATCGGGACTGTTTCCTTGTGGGTGTAACTGTAGTCGACTGTTGGCTGTATGGCCCTCAGAGTGGACTCTACACCCTTTCTGGCAGGACTAGATGCTAGCGGATTGTCTTAATGGAGTTCAAACCAAGAATTCCTCTCTAATTATAATTATGGCACTTAACGTGAATTGCAGAAGGGCCAAATCCACAGTTGCCATGGTGTCTAGCTATAAATGGTTTGTGTTGGAAAACGCCACCAAGTCTTCGCTGCTAATTGAAATATTTGGTTCTTACAAAATTGGTATCACGTTATACAATCACTTGAAGTCTTGATGCTTCGATGATCCACAGGACACAATGACAAACGCAAACTCAAGGTTCTGTGCTCATTTACAGACACCTGAGCTGTAGAATGCTCGTGAAGCACACGTTACATGGAAGTTTGTCTTGAAGACACTTTCTTTAATACACTATGCCTCGTACACACACTACCTTCTCTCTGGCTAACCAAGGCACACTTTCTTTCAATACTCAAGTTACTCAAGGGAACATCAGAGGCACACAGAATTGGTCGGTCACTTTGTGACCCTGACCTTCCTCTTCTCTCCCTATAGGAGCATTTAGGGAGGGCAGCCATGACATCTGTGGCCTCATTGGTGCAATGTCATTCTTAATAGCTGGTCTCATTTCCATAAGAAATTTTCAGCAGTTCTGATTCTTTTCATAAGTCAATGCATTAATTGCTGCATGGGGTACAGAAATGAAAATATCTGCTTGAACAGCAGATGTTCAAAGATGGAGGAAAGCAACGCCTTGCATGAAAGCTGTCTCCATCAATGATCAATTGGAGGAAGTAGGAGGCACCCTATACTCCTTGACTAACCCTTGGCTAACCTGCACTCTTTTCTAAACACTCCGGATCAGAATTCATTTGCCATGTGCACTATTAATCTCCAGAAATCGTAGCAGCGATCTCAAATAAAAATATTTAGGATAATAAGATTAGATTGAAATTTGGCATGAAACACCTTAAAATATCGAACAAAAGGCAGATGGCCTGCCATAGGCCATTTATTTTATTATTATGCAACCCGGGGCTCCTGTAGTCCTCCATATGCTAGCTGGGCTAAGAAATTCCACAGTGTTCTACTCAAATGGTGGCTTTTTTCATATCAGTAAAGCAAGCGAGGTTACACCCACCTGGCCTATGTTCCCAGAACATTCCCACAGCCGAGAAAGGAGGCCTGGTGTTCTGGCCTTTTTAACAAAAACGTCGCCTTGGGTTATCTTCCTTCTTCCTGACTTTAGAGGCGGTATGGCTCCCACAAGCACCAGTTGACAGGCACTCTGGCAAGTAGGATTAGCTAAGTCAAGTCCAGCCCTGCGCCTCCCATGGAAGGTATCTATAAAGAACTGCTTACGAATCATAATGGAGCGGTTTTCCTACCAAGTTTGCAGCTGTTTCCTTAATTTCCTACACAATTATATTTTACTGTTATTTTGCATAACAGTAAAACACAACACCTGCTTCAAATTGCAGTCCTGTTCTAAGTGCTGTAATTCTCTTTTGAGACACAAAGTACTGAGGCACGGCTGAAGCACGCGGGGCTGCATAATTGCGTGGCGCTGAAAAGTAAATACAAACGGAAGCATCTTCCTGTTACAGAAATGACTGTCATTAAAGAGAATGTTAGCCATCAAAGCACAGAGGGGGAAAATACACATTTCCAGAATATGAGAACTCAGTGTTTGCATAAATTAGAGAGTGCTATAAAAATTACTTAGCAATTCTTATTTTCCTTCCATCAATGTCTATTGTGTGAGGTACAGAATGTTTCGACAGCAAAGGAAACCAAACGCACGTCTAGACCACTGTGACCTCAGACTATCTGCGCCCCTTGCCAGAAAGAATCTAAATGGTTGGAGAGAAAACTTACTAATTAAACTAAGAGAGCGTAGGCCGGAAATAAAAGACGTTCTGGATATTTACAGTGACTTGATGTGGCTAGAATGGCAACAAGAGGCAGAACTTACAAATGACAGACCCCCACTTCTAAACGGTCCACTCCGCCTTAAAGTCACCCTACAGATTTTCACTTTCTGTAGGGAAACACCTATGTCTCTTTGCACCCCTGCCTCCAGCAAGGCAAACAATATCTCTCCATCAGCAAGCTCAGATCTCGGCAATTCTCAAGAGCTAAATGGGTGGCTGGCATCTCATTTGAATTCATCTTTGCCTTGTTCCCTTTCAAATGTTTTATCGAAACAGTGCACCTGCCGGGTCTATCTTCTTTCATCTGGAGTCCTTTGAAGGAAATGTCAGACTGAGGCAGAGAGCTTCAAAACTTACAGCACCTCTACAGACCAGTCAAGAAAAGGCTGCCTTTTCTTTTTCTTTTTAGTGCTATGTTCAATTCCACACACACATCGAAATGAACATATCCTAAGACTGATGTGTGTGGGATTGGGGGCGGGGGGGGGGGCTCTTGGGGACAAAACCACTTCACTCCACATGAGATTTTGGGGAAAGTCTTAACAGTGCAAGGATCCCATCTTAGAACCTTCGAAGAAGCCTTATCGCCTTGCTTCACTTCAGGTTGTAAAACCCTCCCGACCACATGCTCCACTCCCAACAGTTAAAGGGAGCAGCGTTCTTCTGTTAATTTTATCCTTCAGTGCATTTTATCCACAAACAAAGGCACCCAGCACAAGATGCCAAATGCCTAAAGAAAAACCTAAACAGACCCGTCACTGCCAAGCACTCACGCCGCTCTCAGAGTTTCAGTTTAAAAAAAAAAAAGCCCACGTGAGGCATTGAGCATTTCCTAGACAGCAGTCACTTCTGTCCCTTAAGCTGAAAGACTGGAAATTTTCTTTTCCGGGAACCCACTTGGAAAACCTCTTAAAGTCTGCTGGCAAGGAAGGGATTAAAAACTGAAGGTTCAAATAACTGTCTCCACCTCCTAGGCAGCGGAGGGCCGATTTACCTAAACTTTCAAAGCAACAATTTCTGACCTCTCTCCTCAAGCGCCGCCCAAGCCAAGCGGAGGAGAAATGAGCCCTGGATTTCTCTTTCCTTGTTTAAATAAGGATGCTCACTTTAATCAGAAAGACAGCCGCCCCACCAACCAGCTGGGTGGAGGGACTTTGGAGCTCGCCCCCGGTCCAACCCCCGCCAAATTTCATTCTCTCCTCCCTCTGCCTCAGAGATCCAGAACCTTCTTAACTCACGCCCCTACTCTTTTCTGCCCATTTCCAGTTACTCATTCCCACATGCGGGAGCGATGCCCACACGCCTTCCCCGCGGTGGCTCCGCTAGTTTATTTTTCTGGAGATGCTGACAAGGTTCCACGTGCCTCTGTCCACTAGGCTCCCTCCCTTCCGATCACACTTACACCTGAACTTGTCTCCAGCACTGCTGCCACCCAGCTAGCACATTCTTTCGGAGAGGGAGGGCACGACTTTTCTCCTGAGCCTCTGACAAAGCGTGGAGTCTATATATGGTGGGGTGAGGGGGGGCGCAGAATTCTCTACTTTGGATTGGTTTGTTTGTTTTAAATCTAGGGTGGGCAGATGGGGTGGGGGCTACAGCTACTGCACACACACACGCACACACACATGCACACACGCGCGCGCGCGCACACACACACTGACCCACACACGCCCTGCCCTGCCCTGCCAGCTCTCACTGCCTGGTCCTGACCATAACTCTCTCGTCATTCCTCAGGCGCTGAGTACCCGGCTGACACGGTCACGGCTGCAGCAGGCGGCACTACGGACCTAGACTCACTGCCCCAGGGTCGGCTAAGCATCTGCCCCCATCTTCCTCTCCCTCCGCCGGGAACCGACTGAGGACGCCGCACCATCCTTGGTGGGGCAACGTGGTCCCTGGTCTGGGAAGTAAGCCTCCGGAACGCGCTGGCATCTCCGAGCATACAGACAGGGGCAGGAGCCCGGGTCCGCACCGTCAACAGCAGCCTCCTCGCTCTGTGTCCCGGAGCTGCCAGCGCCTTCTCCAGAATGGCTGGAAAGGGAAGGGACCCGGCCATCAGGCTGGAAGGGGTGTGGAAGCCTCTGCCTTGCCCTCTCTTTGGAAGTCTTTCCTTTCCAGTTAAACTTATGTTTGTTTTCCCCACCCTGACCTGTTAGTGTCTGTACCATCACAAATCAATTACACATTTTTCATGACCCGCATTCGCTCTTAATTCCGGGTGTGTTGGGGGGGGGTGCGCTATAAATCAACTCCACTGATTATCTTTCATGCTATTTTGTTGATGGGGGATTTCAACGCCCTCTAGAACCTCTAGGTTAAAAAAATGCTCCCTTCACCTCCTAGGCCGCAAAAGCCCGGAATGCTAAAGATTTTTTAAAAGACAACCTTACCACATGTAAATGTAAATAGAAAAAAAAATTAAAAAGAAAGAAAAACCCAACTCCTGTTTAGATAGAAAAAAAATTGGGCGGCCACGGTTACTTTTCCACGCTACCGTCCCCGCCTCCCAGCCCCCCTCGCTCTGCAGGCTGCGGTCGCCGACACCGGAGAGTGAGGTCGGGGCGCGGGGGCCGGCTGAGAGCTCCGCGCGGGAGCGCTGCGCGCGCGGGCGCCCCGAGCACAAAGCTGCGCCGAGCCGTCCGGCCACTGCACCTGGCCCGGGGCCGGCGCGGGCGCACGGGGATCGGGCCGACACAATGTACGCGGGCCTAGGCCGGGGCAGCGGCAGTGCACGACCCCGGGGACTTTCTAGTAAACAGATCTCGGACTCCCGGGCCCCACCCCCATCCTCGCCGCGGGGCTTCGGCCGCGGGCTTTCGCGCACACCACCCCCGCCCTGACCGGAGAAACCCGAGCGGAGGAGGGGGCAGGGAGGTGGGGACCCCGAGAGGTTGGTGGCCGAGGGCTAGGGGAAAGGGAAAACAGGGAGCGAGATGGGGAGTGGGAGGGAGGACAGCTACGGAAAGAAATTCGTTCTCCGCTTGGGGGGGTTGCAAATCTGCTCTCCCCGGGTCCTCGAGTGCTCACTCGGCCAACCTCAGGGTCGGCGGGGCCGCCGCGCTCCGCAGCCCCCGCGCCCTCGCACGCGCCTCTGACAAGGCACCTCTCACCCGGGCTCCGCTTTGTGTGTGCATTTTTTTTCCCTTCCTCTCGCGCCCGGCACCGGCCGCCGGCCGCCTCCTCCCCCCTCCCCCGCCCTCCGCCTCCCTTCCCCGGGCGGATTACCTTTCCCGGGCTGTGCTCCGGGTCCCCGGGATGCCTTCAGCGCCCCGTGTGCGGGCGAGCCATCGCCGAGCCACCCAAGCCGGCTGGGAGCAGCGCTGGGGGTGGCAGGGGCGAGGGGCGCGGGCGGGCCAGAACCTTCGACCCCGGAGGTCCCCGGCGCCGATCCAGAGCCTGGAGGGTGGCGCGGGGGCGCGGTGCGAGCGGGGCGCGGGGTCGCTGTGGGGGGAGATGGAGAGGACCGGAGCAGCCTCGATCTGGGGAGAGAGCGAGCGAGGGGGCGAGGAGAGGCAGCGAGGGCGCGGCGAGCGAAGGGAGCGCGAGCGGTGCAGTGACAGGGACTGCCACTGGGGTCAAAGGAGCACAGCTCCAGGAAGCTGGGCCGCCCCAGCGCCGCTCTCTGAGAGCTCCCCGCCGGGACCCCGCGCCCTGCACGCCCCTGCGGTAGTTCCGGCCCACTCGAACCCCCCACCCGCGCCCTGAGGCCGCGGGGTTTCCAAGAGAGGAGGGAGAGCGGAGGGCGAGGCCCGCAGGCTGCTGGTGCTCCTGGGTCAAGCAGGCGGCAGGAAGCTGAGCTGCAAGTTCATCACCATGTGTGATCAGCGTTAAAATGATAGGGGTCGGGGAGATGGGGGCGGGCCATGGAGCGCCAGGAACATAGGGGAGCCCCCCCAGATGGGCGTCTTCTGCTAAGAGAACACCAAACCCCCGCCCCCCACTCGTGAACCTGCCAGGCTCTGTCAGAGGTCCTGGCACAGCTCCAAGGCGCAGAACTCGCTGCAGGGGCAGGAGGAGCGTCTGGGGCACAAGGATCACACCGAGGGGGACGACCTCAGAGTCCCTCCCCTCCACTGATCTGAGGCTTTCCTGCGGGATAACAAGTCAACCCTCTCCTGGAGCTTCTCAAAGACACACATTCTCTCTCTCTCTCTCTCTCTCTCTCTCTCTCTCTCTCTCTCTCTCTCTCTCTCACACACACACACACACACACACACACACAGCCCTCTTTGGCTCTGCAATGTTGTTCCTGAGAAAGAAAGGCCAATCCAAAGACAAGGTTTTTTGACCTTCAAGAATTAAGACAGGTTCTGAATAAGAAGATGAAATGAGGCAAAGGCTTTAATTGGTTCCATTTTTTTTTGTACCCCCCCCAAACCCTTTGAATCACATTTTCCCTCTCCCAAAGATCTGCTCTTCAAAAACCAGTCTAAAATCGAAGTTACTCCAATTTTTCTCTACTACTTTGGAAACCGGGGGATGGGGGTGGGGATGGAGGAGGAACACTAAGAATATGCAAAAAGGGGGTCGGGGTAAGGATGGGAAAAGCCTCTGAAATGCTGGGACAGACGGCTTTTTAGTAAACTTGGTTGGCGCGGTTGTCTGAAAGATGAGGTGGCCGTGTGATGTTATGCCACTGTCAGAGCTGAAGGATTTGGAAAGCGACCAGATCTAATTCCTTTCTAGGAGTCAGACTCAAAAAAAAAAAAAAAATCTGCATTCTCCGAAGGCAGCTCCGGTGTCTGTGCTCTGTGCACGAGAGAGAAACGTGTGTGCTTAGTACACTCGGTGGCAACTGGCTAGACGTCCTGGCTGAAATCATATCCCCTAAAATTAAAAAGGAGCCGTTTCAGCCTGGTCTGTGGCCTCTGCGCTGAGACTAATTGGTTTCCAGGATCTGGAGAGGAAGGGAGAGAGGCTGGAAACACCACCACCACCACCCCCCTTTTAAAAAAAAAAAAAAGATCAAACGGAATTCGCTTGAAAATATTTCCCTTTACAATGGACTTTCCTGACACTTGAATTTTAAGTAACACATCTCTTCTGCTCGGCCAGAAATGAAGGGGAAACGGGCTTACTGATGTCCTTTTATTGTAAGGCGTGCCCAGAGTGTCCCTGGGCGTCTGATGTGCTGAGAGGCAAAAACAGTGTCCTCCCTTGCCCAGCACAGAACACACCAAGTGACACTGACATTAAAAGGTGCCAAAGACGAGGTGAAGGGCCACTTTTATATTTTGTTTTGTTTTGTTTTTCTGCCCAACCATGCCATGGACTAGAACCATGGTTTTTTTTTTTTTTTAAGCTATTGGTTTTTGTTTCCAGCAATACACTCCTCTTATGTAAATAATTTGAATTTTAAGACTATTTCGACCAACATCACTGTGCACTCACCCCCAATCCTTACACTGTAGTCACTCAAAACTGTTGAACTAGTTTGAACACGGGTTGGAATCTAAATATGGGCACACAGGCTGCAGATAGCAGTGTGCTGTGCTTTACTGGTACATTTTTCAGGATATTTAATGTGATTAAAAGTCAAGTTGTGGTTCTTTACAAAGTTGGTGGGAGTTTGTAACATGTTATTGCGTAAGGGAAACAGAGGGAAATAATATTTAAAACTGAAATCTTCCACGTAAGAAGAAATCAACCTACTGGGTCCCTGTTTATACAGCAATTATCCAGCCATGATCAGCTTGTATGTGGGCTGCGAATTTTTATTTCCTTTAAACCGCTAAAACAAACAAAAAAAAAAGCTAGAGAAATGTAAGTCAATTTAAGTGGATCAGGAACAAAAGGACGTCACTCTTCAAGTAATTCTTGTTATGTGGATTTGAACTTACATTTTGAGTTATTATCCACAAAGAGGTATACACCCTGAACACTTATATTAAAATGATTGGATGCTGACCACATCCACTTCCTGATGCTCATCATAAAACCCTGAAAAATATCTTTTCAGAGTGCACTTAGGGAAGAAAAGGAGAGAAACAAGGGACAACTTGGATAAAGGCGTAGGGACAAACGATGCTTCCTTTAAAAGAGCAATTCTTTGTTGGAATTAGTGCTGCAGCCTCCTATAAAAAAGACTCCTGGAACAGGGGTCAATATCACCTGGGCTGTCCTGTGGCTTTTTTAAAGGAATAAAATCATTAAAACTATCGTATTTCTTTGGATAATTTCGATGAACTTATATAAATCTCGAGATAAACTATCGCTGCTCTGTTTGTCCTTAAGCTGTCTTCATTTTTAATAATCATTTTATCTAGTCTAGTCTAAGCGTCACTAGATGTGAGCTCTGTAGTACTACCCCTGAGATTCAAGAAAAATGAACATGCAACAAGTAAACTACTTTTTAACTATCCTGAATCCCCATTGTTGTCACTTTTTAAGGCTGTTTCAGGTACTTTGTTGTAACCCCTGGCCAAAGCTGACGAAGTATGCCTTACATTTCTTCCTACCCTCTACGCCTATGTGCAGTGCACATAGACACTTGGAAACAGTTGTTAAATGACCACATGAATCAATAAATGAAAAAGCAAAGAAGAGAACGCATCAATGAGTAAGTCAACTACACAGTGAAGAAAAGTCCATGCCAGATCTGCAAGAAAGGAAGTGATGTCATAAGGCTGGCGTTGGGAGAATCAGAACTTTTCATGTAGCTAAAATAGTTCAGTTGGTTTTTCTAATGTCTCCAGAAATATAAGACTGTTTGAGAAAATTATTTTCTCAGTGAGACACTAAAGACTAATGTCTGACCCGCTTGTAGGCTTTTCTCTTGAAATACAGTAGGATACCAAAGTAAAAAGAAATCTGAACAGAACTGGTGCCTAAATATTTACAAAGATAGTTTGTCAAGATATATTCTCAAAAGAAACCCATGTGATTGATCTAATCTTTGAATATGTCTTTTTGTGACACATTCAAAATAAATATAAGAATAATTTGGGATTTGTTTTATTTAAAACTTCTTTTCGGTTAACAAAAATATACATGGCTGAGAAAGATTGCAGACATACTAGCATGGATGAAATTTACTTCATGAAATAAGTTTCATAATGACTGTACTAGACAAGGTAAATTTGATTTAGCTTTTTTTTGGCAGCAGAAATAATAACAAGCAAGGACAATATGAAAATCTTAAAAAATTTACAAAACATTAATTCTTGCCATCTTTAATAAATGATGTCTAGCATGTTTCAGACAAAATATTACATTTGTTATTACATATGGTGGATAATATAGTAGCTATATTATATTATTTATACTTATATTTACATAATGTAGTATGTATTTACATTATTATATTTATATATATTTATTACATATAAAGATCTAGACAAACATTTCTAAAATAGTTATGTTGAGGTTCTACGGGTTGACCAACAGTCTGTGACTCTGAGGCTATATCTAAGTGCTACAATGGGGACATTTAAAGGATGCTGAGCATGGGTTACCATGTTTTCATCCTAACAGATTCACAGGATTTTTGCTATCAGTTTTTATGTACTACACTGAGTCTTTTCACATGCCATGGCCCCAAATTTGGAAATGTAGAATTTAGGGAAAGGCTTATCCGGGGGAAAGAGTAGAGTCTCACTGAAGCAGAGCTAAGATAAATCTTACAAGATGAGTAATGTGGAAAAGCCATACAAGCTGAAAAATGAAACCTATACCTATGATGCTTTTTTTTCAAGATAGATAATTCAATTAGACATGGTAGCATAATTTTCCTTCTTAGAAAAAAATAAACAGATGAATACAACTTTTTTAACTGAATTTAGAACGTAAGAAACTAAAAATTTCCCCACTATCTTATTAGCATAAGGATTAAATTACTCAACTGCTATTTTTTTTTCTTACATTTACTTACTTGGTATTTGTGGATATATGTGGGTGGGTATGTAATGGCTCCTTTCATGTGTGGTCAGAGGAGAACTGGTTGGATTTTCAACAGTTTTCTCTTCGACCATTTGGGGGGCAGAGGATTGAATTCAGATGTTTGGATTTGATGGCAAGCACCTTTCTCCAGCAAGCCATCTTGGTGGCACGTCAACTAATACTTCTGGTGCCTTGTAGTGCGCCCAGCACAGTTCTTTTTCTAAGAGTTTTAATTATTTATTTATTAAATGAATGCATATAAGTGTTTTGTCTGCATGTGTGTCTGTGTATCTGCGTTACCATGGAGTAACCAATCAGATCCCCTGGACTGGAGTTACAGGCAGTTGTGAACTGTCTTGTGGGTACTAGGAATCAAATTTAGGTCCTTTGCAAGAACAGCCAGTACTCTTAACCACTGAGCCATCTCTCCAGTCCCAGACAAAGTTCTTATACCCTGTTTATAATATGATCGTGCCCAAAATAAGAGTCTTCTCCTCACATTACAAAAGACAGTAGTCCATCAATATCCACAAACAGTTCCTCCTCTCCCAAGACCTCCCTTCCTTTTGAATAACACAATCTGAATATGCCTACGTCTTTTATGTAAAATGCTATAGTATTATCTATATAATGTGCAATCCTCCAGAGTACTTAACTCATCTATAGGTTACTTATAATACTGAATACAATGCAAATACTATGTAAGTAATTGTTAATAATGTTAAGGAACAATAACAAAAGCTCTGTGCATCTTTATGTAGATGCAATTGCTTTTTAAATATTTATATCTACACTTGATTGAGCCTGAGTGTGCAGAATCCATAGATACCAAGGACCAACTAACTCTCTATAGTCTCATGGGGTTGGATGAAGTCTTCCTGTGGAAGAAAGGAACATAACCATATTACAGAAAAGAGAAGCTAGGGTGGTCTGGTACTGACAGTGATGTTTGGGCAGTGGGAGAGGGATTTGGAACTGGCACAATTGGTGGCCAGAACTGCAGAGCCAAGCTAAAGACATCTGAAGGTCATGGCTGAGGCCTTGTTCAAGATGTTTGACTTTATCCTGAGGGCAACCGGAAACTGTTTAAAGATCTTAAATAGAAAAAGCGACAACATGGTGACATTAGTGTCCTGCAAAGGTCACTCTTTCCCAGTGGAGAGAACGGATCTTAGGAAGCTAGAGTGGTCACACTGAGGCCAACAGGGGGATTCTAACCATTGGTTAGAAGGCGATACCAGCTTTTATACGGATTATTAGGGGGAAGATAAAACATGGCAAAACAAGAATGCATCCAAGAAATTAGAATACATTTTAATAGTAGTAATTATAATGATGATGATGATAATGATAAAATAATAATAGTTTATTAGAATCTTGACACTCAAGCTACAGGCACGTGGCCCCAGCTGGTGACTTCATCCTTCATCCCCTCATTCTATTCCCACTCCTGCCTTACTGTGTCTTCTAGGCATCTTCCCTACATCTTACCTGTGCCTTTTGGAATGCTGCATTTCAGGAAGAACCCCAGTACTAGATGTAGCAGTGGTATAAAATGCTGCTATGTACAAACCTTAAAACATGCAGTTTTAAAAAATAAAAAAAATAACAGTTGAGTAATTGAATCCTTAAGTTAATAAGATGGTTTTATCAGTTTTGATTAAGTTATGAGCTTATTCTCATCCCCTATGAACTACAACAGGCATGGGGAGCAAATGCAGTTCTGTTTTCCTTTGAAACCTGTCTTAGGTACATCAGTTCCAGGTCTGATTTCACCAAAACTAATTCACCTCCATTCAGAACTACACAGAAAATCCTAAAAGGCTATTAACAATTGATTTTCTTTTTCATTGAAATCTTCAAAGAGCTGCAGAGGTAGCTTATCAGCTAAGAGTGTATACTGCTCTTCCAGAGGACCCAAGTTCTTGGTGACCACGTCAGGTGGCTCACAACCAATGATAACTTCAACTTCTGTAGATCCTGTGTGCTCTTCGGGATTAGACACTGCAGGTACCTGCACATGTATGGCATACACATGTGCACACGCACGAACACACACATACACACACACAAATAAAAACACATCTCAGTGAAAAAGTGTTCAAGGAAATGGATATGCCTTCGGGGGGGGCTGAAATATAGACAGGGTGGCTAGAAATAATAAAATTATTCTCTTGTTCCATGTGGACCCTATTAGTCTTGAAAACAAAAATCTATTGTAAGAATAATAATCCAGATGCCGGGGTCCTTGCTTCAAGCTCTGTCACTATGTTCCTCCCTAGCAGCTCAGACTTCTAAGAAGAAATGAACGAAAATGAATAAAGTCATTTAGGACTATTGCAGTGACAACTATGGTCTCCAACTTTATTCCTTTCTTGGTGTTTCTGTGTTTTGAAACCTCCATTTGTTTCTTCTTTTGTTCTCTAGGTTCCCCACAGTGGATTATAAACAAAGTCAGATTTCGACTTAAGACAATGGTTGAAAAGCAGAGACCTAGGGCATGTGGCTTTAGCAGCTGCATGAAATTAAAGAAATATTTACTAGAAAGTCGTTTTTTTATTTTGTTTTAGGTCACAGCACAGTGCTACGTTAAATCCACTTTCTGCACTTAGTACAGAAGGGACTTAAAAAGAAAAACAGCTATATTTTTTTTTTCCTTTTGAAAGTAGTCAGCTATCCTGAGAAAGACTAGAAAATACAGGTCAGAAAATAGAAGGCTAAATTAAAATTAATTCTATCAAATCAGAACTACTTATTTTGAACATTGTGTTAACTAGGTTTCCAGTCAAGCGTATTTTTCAAACCTAGAAGACAGTTGGGAATTCAGAGGGCAGAGCAGGATTTGAACTCATTCATGCCTAGCATTGCCTCTGTGACTTGGGCAAGCTGCATAAGTCCTTTGTGCCTTGTCTTCTGCTTTTGTAGAAAGAACCTGCTTCATAAAGCTATTATGAGGATTAAATGAATTAATACATTTTAAAAGCTTAGATAATGCCTGATACACCCAGCGATTATAGTTGTATTACCACCTGAATTTTTTTTTGCACAAATTAATATGAAGGTATTATCTATAACTCAGTCCAGAAGTATATTAAGTAAAACAATGAATCAATCCCATCACTTGTGTAGCTTCTCTTCCCACTGAATTAATAGTGTATACATTTTTCCATGTCTTCAAGCATCTTTCTGTGTCTGTGCAGACTAGAGCTTTCACTAGAAGTGCAATGCATGTCTAAGACCAGCATACTCAAGAGTCATATTCCATTCTGGGACACTACACACACGATAATCAGAGAGATTTCCCCATGAAATTCCCTCTCCAGAACCCAGTAGCCTTCTGATGATCAAGCTTCTGGAATTGATATTGAAAGACCAAATATTTGCACTTAGTTGTCAGATTAGCACAAATCATCCCAATGCCCTCGCTTTTTGTTTATTTGTATGCTTATTCTTGATACATGAGTGATAATTGGAAAAAAAACAAATTAAGGACTTTATGTTTTTCTGGTTATTGCTGGTTCATCATCGTTTGTGCTATTCGTATTCAAAGACAAGAGAAGCATAGTTTGTTGAAAAGTGTCGACTAGCTGATAATGAATTTGTGTCACTAATTGTTGATGTAACACTTATCTGCAGACTTAGAGCAATCGGCCCTAATCTGTTTCATTGTGTGAAAACAGGAACTTCACTGGTGAACCAATAGCATCAGAAAGATGTAGAATAAGGAGAGGTGGGAGTTTAGGATTTTTTAGAAGCTAAAGATTTTGTTTGGTCAATTACACAAAAATAAATAAAAAAGCACTTATGGCCAGGGCTTAATTCATCATAACATTTGTGTATCAGAATTTCAGTCTGCAGTAAACTTAACCTTTCACCAAAGACACAGACTAATCTAGCTGAACACATATTTGATGCTGAGCCTGTGATTTCTAAACTCTTGGTTTTGGAAAAGATTAAAGGATTAAAGATAACAGAAGGTAACAGAGGGGATGAATGTGATCGAAGTACATTATTTGAATGTATGGAAATGTCACAATGACACTTTGTGCAATTAAGGCATACTTCTAAAAAAGAAGAAGAGAAAGAAACAGCTAAAGAGAAAATCGTGCTCTGCCGCTCTTGTGATCTGGTATCTGAATCCACTTTTGGCCAGCCAGTCCCTGCATGGCTCTGAGGCATATGGAAATCGGTGATGAAAGTGTCTAGTGTAACAAGAACTATAATTCGATGAAAACTGAAGCAATGAACTGTGAGAAAGTGTTAAACCAGTGTCATTAAACAGCGCTTCAAAAATAATGAAACAGAAATACGAACTCTCTCTGAGTAAAAATGAGAAAAAATGAGAAAAGCACATGGTTTGCAGAAAAGTTTAAATATATGAGGTAATGTTCCTTTTAATTACTATTATTACAAAGGCCACTCCAAAATTCTACACCCAGACTCCTTTCCATTTATCTCTAAGTAGACAGTGACATCACGTCTCCTCTAAATTATTCAGACTCAGGAGATGGAATTGGCTCACTCAATAGGGAATGCCATGTTTGGGATTGGCATGGAGCTTAAAGCTTCTCTCCACATTATCCCCAAACCATAAAACACATTTGATGGTGGCCAAATGATTGGGGGGAATGCCCTCTCAACTTCAAGAACTCAGAAAAACTCGAAGAACAAAAATAGAACTGTATCATAACATATAATCATAAAATGTCATAGAAGGAAAGAAACTAAAAAAGCAAGGAAAAAAATGTTACAGTTGTCTAAAGACTAGTGGTTCATGAAGTCATTAAAAGTCACGAAGGTCTGAGTTTGGGGGCAAAGTCAGTGGTTGCTTGTTCTTACTCTTACTCTAAGTAAAATCAAAACCTACCCAGATGCCGGGCAAAGGCAGGGACTGGCTGCCTTTTTTTTTTTTTTTTTTTTCCTGGTTTATGCTGCTAACTGCACCTAAATGACTCGCGCTCAGAAAAGTCTGTGGTTCTGTTCACAGTAATCCATGTCTTGGACTGGCAACGTGCCTAAACACAATCAAAGAAGGGGGATAGAAGCTTGCCTTTTTAAACAGGCTAGAAAATGTGTACCAAAAGATCACAGGGCAGCAGAGACAGCTGGAAAAATTGGAGCCAGGGCTCTGATTTTCATGCCAGTGTGACACCTAAAGCAGAGCGAACACAGATGATAGATGGAGTTATGCGCGGGGCTCAGTTCCGCAGCAGGGTACCGAGAGGTGAAACTGTATCGTCTTCAGAGGGCTCTCATAGCGTAGCATAACGTTAAAAATAGACTCGCTGTGGCAAAAAGTACTGGATTAGAATCCAGCAGCAATCTTAGAGACCACTAGGGCTTTTATGCAAATTTCTTAACTAGAAAGCTATATTTCTATTTTGGTAAATTAATAATAGAGAAGGAAAGAAGGTTCTCAATATTGGTTGATTATAGGCAACATCATGGTTTAATCATTTCTTTTGGCACTGCGATGTGAATGCATTATATTTGTGGTGAATTTCAAGAGCTAAAGAAAGTGTTTTGTTCTTTTTTTATTTTTTAATGTCTCAATGCTGCTCAATAAATATTTGTTGAAGAAAAAAAAAGAATCCAGCAGAAAGTTGTAAATAAAAGCAAACAAACCACACAAAAGAGCAAGGAGTAAACAGACAGCTCCGAAACTAGTCCACGGAAAGGTGACTGGAAGGTCCCCCTTATGCAGTATCTCCTTGCTGGAGGGAGTGGGTGACTAATTCCTGCAAGAATCTTGACACATAGAATGTTCTGCACAATGGCTTAAAATGTTTAGGCCATAAGGGGTTTGGCCACCAGAGGGTTTCAAGTCAAAGGTTTTAGGACATTTGAGATTCTGAAAAGAACACGTGTTTTTGTTTTTTTTTTTTTTGTTTTTTTTGTTTTTTTGTGCTTGAGTTTTCGAAGTGGCTTTATTAGATAATAAAAATCAGTGTGGCAGTGTGGGGTCTAATTCTTTGTATGATTTCTCTATTTTCCTGGGTCTTTTAAAGGTGTCATTTAACATAATATCTTATAGATGAAGTACATCTCCTGTTACTGAAACGCTTTGTGCAAGCTGAATCTCCCTCCACGTTTTGTTGAGATGCTGGGGAGAGTCTCCATGGTACCCTGACACAGACTGGGTTCTCAGCCCTTGACACTCTGTGAACGTTGACAGACATGAAGAAAAGCAAGGCCAAAGAGTTCTCACAACACAGCCGGTGGTCGTGAAGAACAGTCAGGAGCACATCTGTCATCAAGGATAGTGGCTTCTGTGAATAGAAAAGGGGATAAGAAATCAGACCTACAGAGGGATTAAAATAATGTGAAATTTTGTATTTAAACACTACAAGGTCAAAATTCAGTCCTGAAAAATATCAGTGGCTGAAAGCACCGGCATATATCTCCTTCCTTCCGTTCTTCTTTCCTTCCTCCTTTATTCCTTCCTTCCTTTGTTTTTAATTTCTAAGGGATTTATCAGTGAAAGATTGTGGGAGATAATCACTCAATTACATTAAAAATATCTTCTGGAACCTTTTAGCCTCATAGAGAAATCAACTAATAAGTTTCAGAAAAAGGAATGGATGACAATTCTACTTTCTCACTCCATTCTTCAATAATTTTATTTTTGATAAAGCAATGTTATACTCAATGCATTGCAACATTGGCTATTTTTTCAACTTATACTGTCGCTATCATGTGCTTTTTGTGTCAGCATTCTTTTTCTCTGGGGTATTGCAATGATTTACTGACAATATGTTTAAAAAACTAATTTTTACTTAAAATGCGTACACGTGTAGACTGATAAAAAGATAGCATGTAATATATATGATGAAGCTTTTTTTTAAAGACTAAAGTACAATAAAAACAGACATGTGCTTGCACACACACATACGTGAACTTATGTACCCTTCCTATGTAAATTCTTCAGACATGACTGGTTGAAATACTATCATCAACTAACTTGTAGCTAGGCTTCTATTTCTGTCAGTCTCTCCCCACTCCCCACCCCCAGTTTTTCCAAATAAACAGCAGGCCCTAAGGGCTCTTTGAACTCACCCGAGTGTTTAGCTTAGCAATCACTGGTTCATGTAGCTTATCTTTCCTGGTATTTCTATGTGATTTAATAGCTGCAGCCTGACCCAGGGAATGAGAACTTCTGGGTATGTTTCTGGTTGCATTGCACTCCCCATTGCCATCTGTGGTCAACCAAGCAACTTCTCTCTGTCACAGCCGTTTTCTTATAATCGTGTCTATTCTGCAGCGATGGGCTTGAAGCTTGATGAAGCCGTTCCAGTTGCTTGCCATGGAAGGTCAGCTTTCTTCAGAGCAGGCCAGTGTGCTTGGAAATTACCGAATGAAGAAGTACCAACTTCTTGATGGTGTTATTAATTAAATATCCGCCATTGAAGGGGCCTTTAATTGGTAAGGGATTAATAAAGTATTATATTGGGAACCTTAGTTTTCAAATAATAGAATCTGACCCTGACTACTGTCAGCAACAGGGAGTTTACAGAAAGTGACAGCACTGTATTAGGGTGGAGTATCACATTTCTCTAAATGATCGTCCCCTTATATAGCTCATCTCCATGTTCTTCTTACAGTGATGCTGGCTGTTAGTACTGAGATGGGGCTTGGTTTGTGTTCTTTCTTCTTGAACCGTGGTCACATCTACAGCAGATCACTTACTAGGACGAGCTATGGAGCGTGAAGCAACACAGGCTCAGCATTCTCAAGCCTTCAGCTCAAGCCTCATGTCATATTCACCTCCCACCCACGTGCATCAGGAGCAATATCAGAGGCTAGGTCACGGAGGAGAAAGGATTTTCATTTTTACTGCTCTGATAGCAAAAAGTTTTTTTTTTTCATTCTTGAATTGCCATCTAAGTAATCTGGTCACTCTTTAGTTACTAGGATGGATAAACTATGTAAAGATCGTAGAGGGTCAGATTTTTTCTAGCTCCTTTTTTATTCAAGTCTTGACTGGGTGCTGAACAAGCGAGCTCCTGTACTTAGGTCCCACCAGGCTAAAAAGCAAATAGAGGAGAAACACATTCCCCATGCTGAGTCTCTATGGTGTTCCTGAGAGATGCAGAGGAAGATTTGGTCGAAAGACATGTCGCTACCATCCACACTGCTGTCAACAGCAATAGCAGCAGACAGAGCAACTCTGGGGACTCTCCAGTAAGAAGGCATTTTCAGTCCCTGGAATTTTTAGCTCTGTCAAGTCCATTCACTAGTGACAAGGGCTGTAGCTGGGGGGAAAGGTGTTAAGGATCCACTCAGAAGTCATGTTTCTATGCTTTCCACAGTTGCTGCATTTTTTAAAAAGCAAATTGCAGCCGGGCAGTGGTGGCACATGCCTTTAATCCCAGCACATGGGAGGATCTCTGTGAGTTCGAGGCCAGCCTGGTCTACAAGAGCTAGTTCCAGGACAAACTCCAAACTGCAGACAAACCCTGTTTTGAAAAACAAAACAAAACAAAACAAAAAAGCAAATTATAAGTAAAATGTAGGACTTGCCTTTTGATATGATAATAAGTTATTGAAAAAATCTTCAAGATTTATTGGCTCTGAAGAGCCATTGGGCTCCTTCCCTAACCCTCTTCTTCTGAGTCATTGTTTCCTAAAAAGAAGTCCTTATTACTTGTGTTTAACCTACATCAAAAGCTGTGGCACTACACACACACACCATTTTCTATTAAAGAATATGCTCTATTTCATAAAAATAGTCACAGGCTTTTGATGTGGTTCAGAAGTTTACCTGACTGAGTCAAATGGCCACTGATCCAGTGACCCCATGTACCCCAAATGCCAAGGATAGTTTTTCTTTATTGCCAGTGTTCAGTCAAGTTTTTATTTGCTGTGGTTATTTAGCAGTAAATATTGTCCTATTTTTAACAATCATGTAAGCTGTGAAGAATGGTTCTCTATCATTGCTGCTCCTCTGCACTATTAAACTAGAGAAACTAAGGCCTTAGAAAAAGAGGCCATCTTGCTGCTGGTGATGTGGTGGTGTTGACAATGACCTTGCTTGGGGGCCGCTAGTCTTTCTGCTGAATCTTTCTCTGCATCTTTCAGAAACACAGTGTTGTCTCAGCTTTTTGTCTTGGTGGGACTTAAGTACAGGAACTTGCATATCCAAGATGCTATCTTTCTCATAGTAAAGAAAGCCATCAAAAAGTTCATAATTTTCTAGGAATTTTTGCCATATTGAATCATATTATGTATATTTAGACTGAGAACATACAGAAACATTATATCCTTGCTTAGAAAGTTCATTATCTGTTCCTCAACTATGTATGCAACATAATTAAAAACACAACAAACATGATAAATTCTTGCCAAGACTGTCTCGAACATAGCTCTAGGCTTTGTTTACCACAAAATGTAAACGAAAACAAAACAATCTCTGCACGTGTGCACGTGTACATGGCAGTGAGTGTGTGTGTGTGTGTGTGTGTGTGTGTGTGTGTGAATGTGTGTATGTGTAAACTGAAAATTGCAAAATTCTGCTTTGGGACATCAGCATTTTTCTTCTTTCTTCTTCTTTCTTTCTGCTTCTTCTGAGCATGATTTGGCTAAATCTAGAAAGCATCTTGAGTACGGAGGACCAGTGTAAAAGTTCAAGGACCGATAGAGTGCTCAGTCTCTTCTGTTGTTTTATCACTGTTTCATGAAAGCAAGATTGCTCTCCCTCATCACAACTGAAAGTCTTTGCTGCAGGGACAGCCTAGCATTGTAGAGTATGCAGCATCCTCTCTGGCCTCTGCCTGCTGAATTCTGGTGCAAGTCTTAGCCTGTTTATTACACTGTAAGAAGTAAGTCCATGCGATGACTCAGACCTAATCAGAACAACGTCTTTGTGCAGAGGACAGTGTTTACTACAGAGACAACAGTCGAAGTGTGGACAATAAGTATCTGCAGCGTGCTCAGCCATATAAAAGACATCTACATCACACATCATCCCCCACAAGGCTCAATGGCCATCCCTGAACAGGGGACATAATGCTAAGAAGAGCCAGAGATTGAGAAGGATGGAAGTAAAATTATGCGTGTGGTTATGGCTGGACCTTTGCACCCAGGAATCCACAACAGTTCTGGTTGCCTGCACAAGATCTGATCTGCACAAAATCAAGTCAGTCAACATTCCAGCCTGGAGAGGGGAAGGGGACCAGAGCCCCACCCCTAGCTGGGGAGTTACTATGGGTCCAGGGCTGCTGGGGGAGGGAGAGTCAGTTTTCCTTGGTGTTGTGGTGGCTGATGGACTGATTGGCTGTTGTGGTGGCTAATCTTGGTTGTCAGTCTAAAACACCTGGGAAATAGGGCCTTCCTTTGAGGAATTTCTTCCATCAGTCTGGCTAGTAGAAATGTCTGTGAACCATTTTCTTGATGCTACTTGATGTAAGAGAGTCTGGCTCAGTTATCCCAGTACCGTCCCTGGATGGGGGTCCTGGGTTGTACTATGAACCACAAAGAGAACAACGAAGCACGCAGCTACTCTCCATGATTTCGGCTTCAAGGTCCCACTTCAAGCACCTGTTCTGGCTTCCTTCATTGATGGGACCTGGTGGCCAGATCAAACCCTTCTTTCCCCAGTTGTTTATATCTCTGCTTTATCACAGCGACAGGGACAAACTGGAGCAGTCATATTCCAGTGGGTTCCCCCACACTCATTCTCATAAGGGCAGCTCTGTTGTCGGGGTTTCTGTCCTGCCTCGTTCCTGCAATCGTTAAGTCCCAAAGAAATCACACAGACGTCTACATTAGTTATAAACTGATTGACTCATTAGCTCAGGCTTCTTATTAACTCTTATAACTTCTATTAACTCATTATTCTTAGCTATTTTAGCCACATGGCTCAGTATCTTTTTCAGCGAGGCAGTCACATCTTCCTTCTTCTGTGGCTGGGCCAGGACTCCAGAGGAATGGGCTTTCCTCTTCCCAGAATTCTGTTCTCATTGACCCGCCTCTACTTTCTGTCTGGTTGTCCCACCTATACTTCCTCCCTGGCTACTGGCCAATCAGCATTTATTTAAAATATAATTGACAGGATACAGACCATTGTCCCACAGCACAGCTCGAATTGGATTCAGCGGAATTAAAAAAAAAAAAAAGCAAATCCATAAAATTGTAAGGGAGATTTAACAAGGAATCCAGGAAGAGTTGGAGGGGGTAACTGGGACTACATGTTCATAGCACAGACATGTGTATTAAATTCCCAAAGGAAAAAATTAAACATATAGCTTTAAAATTTTCTCAGTAATTTTTAGAACATAACCCAGTGGCCTCAAGTGCATTCATATTATGCAACCTTTGCCATTGTAAATCTCTCCAACAAAGTCATGAAACTCAACCACTCATTCTCAACCTTCCTAAGGCTGCTGTCCTTAACCTGGTTCCTCATGCTGTGGGGACCCCCAACCATAAAATTCTCTTCACTGCCATTTTACACTGTAATTTTGCTACTGTTATGAATCATAAGGCAGATATCTGTGTTTTCTGATGGTCTTAGGCGACTCCTGTCAAAAGGTCATTTGACCCCCAAAAGGTCACGACCTACAGGTTGAGAATCACTATGCTATGCTATACCATTTCCTCCTACTGCCACATCCTGGTAAGCAACACTTCGTTTTCCATCTCTGTGAACTTGACTTTCCTGGGTACCTCATATAAGTGGATACATAGAACGCATGTAATAATTATTCCCCCCATACTTGGCTTATTTCACTTAACATGATGTCATCCAGTTATATTAATACTTAGTTTTCATGATTAACAATATTCAACTGAATATTTGCACACTATTTAGTTGATATTTATTAGTCTGTCATTGGACATTTGAGCTGATTCCATTAGTTGTGGATTACATTGCTCTAAACATGGATATATAGTTACCCATTGGAGTTCCTGTTTTTTATCCTTGGGTGTATATTCATAGATGTGAAATTGCTGGGGCATTCTCTATTTACTATTTTTTGTTTGTCTGTTTGTTTTTATATTTTGAGACAGGGTTTCTCTGTGTAGCTTTGGCTATCCTGGAACTCACTCTGTAGAAAAGGGTGGCCTCAAACTTACAGAGGTTGACATACCTCTTCCTCCCAGGTGCTGGGATTAAGAGCATGGACCACCACTGCCCAGCTAAAGATGTATTTATTTATATTTTATGTGCATTGGTGTTTTGTCAGGTGTCCTGGAAGTGGAGTAACAGACAGTTGTGAGCTGTTGGGTGGGTGCTGGCAGTTGAGTCCGACTTGTGTGGAAGAAAGACCTCTGGGGGAGTATCAGGGTTCTTGACTGCAGAGCTGCCTCACCAGTCCCTATTCACTCTTTTGAAGAACATAACCCCGTCTACATAATGAAGTATGCGGCAGATACAGCTCAATGTCCTCTTTAAGGAAGAACCAAGCTCCTACGACTGGAGACCTGGCTGGGTGCTCAAAAGCACCTGCCACTCTAGCAGAGGATCTGGGTTTCATTCCCAGCGCTGCCATGGCAGCTCACAGCCATCGTAACTGCAGGTCCAGATTGAGAAAGGGCGACTCTTCAGAGTCATTTCAGGTACTGTCCCAGCGGATCAGGCACTCCCCTCTGACCTCCAAGGGCACCAGGAAATCCTGTGATACTAATACACACATGCAGGCAAAACCCTCGTGCACACAAAATAAAACTAAAGAAAAAGAAATTTAAAAAAAGAAGCAGTTGCCTAAAGCAACAAACTTTTTTGAGAAATAGTGTTTGTGTAGAGCTGCATCGCGAATGTTTCTCAGGAGAACATTCCGTCTCCTGTCTAAGATTTGGATTTGATCTTATCTGTCAATTCTCTTTCTCATTAGTCTCTCCGGTCCCTTGTATACTTCCGTCTCATCATCTGTGTCTGAATCCTATTCTGAATCTTCTACATTTTAGTTAACAACAAGCATCTTAGGATAGAGGTCTAAAAACTTCAACTCCAGTCACCACATTCCTTAATAAACCAATATCAGAAACTGCTCTAAATAGTCACATGTTTTCTTGTACCATTTTGTTTGACACTATCATAGAAATTTCTAGTTTAATCCAATTAAACTCTCCAGTGAGTCATTTACTTAACAACCACTAAATTGCACCCACTGTGTGTCGAATGATAATGAAGTGGGCTAACTTTTCTTCTAGTTCCTGGAAGGTAACCTCTAAACTCTAGGAATTTGTCTAGCAGCAGGGGTGTTTTTGCTATCCATAGTGGGTGCTACAGTCCACACTTTCTAGTGTTGCTCACAAGGTGACTCACGATGGAATCGTTTATCCTAATGAGATGAAAATATGGTAGTTGGCCTAGGCAGAAAAGCAAACCATGTCATTAGGCTTTGGAGTTTGGAAACACATGGTACAAGCCCAACATCTGGGAAGGAGGGGATTTTGGTTGAATACTTAGTCACACGGGCAAGAGTCCAACCAATCACATTGACATTGTGAAACCCCAGAGTTGTGTGACGTTTTATTCTTTTGGCTTTTTGAGGGGCCCATCACCCAACTCTCAAATAAATCACACATGGAGACTTATTCTTAGTTAAGAATGCCTGACCTTAGCTTTGCTTATTTCTTGTCTGCTTTTCTTATCTTAAATGATCTTGTCTACCTTTTGCCTCTGGGCTTTTATTTTTCTTAATTCTCTATGTTTTACTTTCTTTCTTACTCCATAGCTGGCTGAGTGGCTGGGTGGCTTGGTGGCTGGGTGGCTGGGTGGCTTGGTGGCTGGGTGGCTGGCCCCTGATGTCCTCCCCTCCTGTTCTCTCTTGCTCCTCGTTCTTCCTGTTCTTCCTGTTTCTCCTTCTATTTATCCTCTCTGCCTGCCAGCCCTGCCTGTCCTTGCTCCTGCCTTGCTATTGGCCATTCATCTTTTTATTAGGACCATCAGGTGTTTTAGACAGGCAGAGTAACACAGCTTCACAGAGTTAAACACATGCAGCATAAACAAAAGTCACACACCTGAAAACAACATTCCCCACCACCCCAGTGTCACCTATGAAGACTGAAGGTGAGCTTTTCTATGTCATCCCAAATTGATGCAGGGGGTTAGGGCTGGGACACAACAAGCTTTCAGAAAGGTAAGGATGCTGCAGGATTCTGACCCTTTCAGATACTGCACTTTAACGAGACATTGCACCCTTGACTCTGATTTCTGTCTCTTTGCTACCACGAAACTTCAGTCATTAGTATTTGGGTACCTTTGTGTAGCTGCAATTAAAATATCTGATATAAATAAAAGAGCAAGGATTTAATTTGGCTCACAGTCTCAGAGGGTTCATGGCATGGCTGGTGGTTCTGGGTAATTAGGCCGAACATTATTGCAGCAAGAACACATGACAGAGGATTTCTTCACCTCATTGTAGACAGGAAGCAGTGTGGGAAAGGACAAGGGGCCAGGGATACACCCTCTAAAACCAAGTTCTTCTGTGGTCTGCCTCTCCAGCTAGGACCTACCTCCCTAAACAATGCCACCATCCGGTGATCAAGCATTTAACACATAAATCCATGAGGGTCATTATTTCATATTCAAACTACCAGTACACTGCAACATGGCCCTGGCTTCAGAGGGTTGTTATGGTCTATTAGAAAGCCTGGGTTTAATGGGGACTTTGATATCTGTGGCTCAGAAGTGAGGAGAGCTGGACTTGAGGCTGCTATCTGAGAGGAGGCAGTACGTGTGTCCAGATTCCTGTAGCGAGCATTGGGCTTCAGTGCAGTTCCTTTGAAGCCGTCTGTGACACCATATTGAACAAACAGAATTGATTTCTTAGTTGCATGGAGTTTGAAGTAGAGAGAAATCAAAATATGATCACAAACCAGAAAGCTCTTTGGAGAATAAATTCAGTTTACAAAATTAGTCATAAGTCTATTACTTTAGATTCTAAAGCGATTTTATACAAGTGACAGATGTGCCCAGAGCAATAAATGTTAGCATTCACTTTTTCCCATCATAATCTGCTATCAATTGGGAGTTTTCATTCTTCTCACTATTTCCCGAGCATAATGGGATTAATAATGCTCACGCAGCAAGTCAAAATTAAGCACAGGCATTGTGACCGTGAGAAAAGGAAGGGAAAACCATGAAGACACTAAGATGAAAAGGACTATTCAAAGGACTCCTGACTTCAAGCTATGAATTGATCAAGTTAGACTTGGGAAAGATGGGCTCATCAATGGGTCATCTACATTACCGTGAGCAAAAGTTTCCCAGTGACCCGAAGTGGAATACAAGGTAGCGGGAAAGAGGAGGGAGAGTCCTATTGAAGGGAGAAAGTTGAGCAGGTCTGAGGGTCCTGAGGTAGGAAAGGATCTGGTGGGCTGGAGGCAGGGTCTCATGTGGAAAGCGGCTTTAGGGTGATGAAGCAGATGGAAGCCTCAGCAAACCAGAGCCTCATCAAGTCTCAGAAGCAGAGAGTGCCAAAGGTGTGTTGAGTGGATGCGTAGTGGTTAATATAGCTAAAAGGAGGGACATGCTACAAAAGTCATTGCAAAAAGAGTATAAGTCTCCTAGTTAACAATGTGCATGTGTGTGTGTGTGTGTGTGTGTGTGAGAGAGAGAGAGAGAGAGAGAGAGAGAGAGAGAGAGAGAGAGAGAG
>JABTXL010003485.1:3075056-3107944 GCA_025134845.1 Neodon shergylaensis | reverse complement strand
GAGAGAGAGAGAGAGAGAGAGAGAGAGAGAGAGAGAGAGAGAGAGAGAGAGAGAGGACATGAGCTGGCACACATGAAAGATCAATGTTCGGCCTCTTCCCTTATTACTCTACATTCTATTTTTTGGAACTAGTCTCTCACGGAACCTGGAGTGCTCTAATTCAGTCAGATTCAGTCAGCTAGTGAGCTCCATAGATCCTCTGATCCCTCTGCCTTCCCGGCATTGGGATTGTAGGCACACCAACCAAGATCATCTTTTTGCATGGATTCTGGGGATGCTAACTCAGGTCCCCATGCTGTGCAGCAGGCAGTTTACTGACTTAGGCATCTCTGCATTCCCTTGTTAATACTTTTTAAATAAGAAAGGAGTGGGGCCAGGTGGTTAGATTGCTATTTGGACCCAAGCAGTGGGTTCCAGAGTTTCTGCAGCCAACTTGGTTTGAAGACCATGCCCCAGTCTGAACATGCCAGAGCAACAACACAAATATGCTCCCTCTGCGCTGCAAGTAACACCAGCTGTGACAGTCAGAATACCTCATTCCTGGTTCCTGGGTTTTCACACCACCCGCCTTTGTCTAGAGCCAGCTGTACAGGGCTCCTGTAACCAGCCCTGAGGTAAGCATTCAGACTTGGGGCTGCTGGGGTAGGCAGTCCCATACATCTGGGAAGGAGATTACCTCTAAGCCTGGGCATTTTAGGTCTAGTGAAAGGAATGTGGATTGTGGAGGGACCCTGTGGTCTCGGGTTGACCTCATGTCTGATGAAGTCTGGAGCATTGTAGCCCTGTGCTTGATAGCTCTCTGGCTCCTCAAAGTTCTCCATGTCCTAAACAACATGAACAGGGCCGCTCCCACCACTCTCCTGTGTGAACCTTGAAGCCATTGTCCCGACTAGAGGCGGCACCAATGTTGTTGTCTTCCCCCGGGTTCCCGGAAGTACTCTTCCAGACCAAAGCATGCTGACGTTGTTCTCAGCCACATTTTCCCTTTTCTGCACAAGATGATCTTTTGTCTTAGGTAGTTTTTTTTCCTTCAAAAATATATTTATTTTCTTAATATTTTAGACAGGGTTTCACTCTGTGCTCTCTGCTGTCCTGGAACTTGCTATCTGGATGAGCTGGGCCTCAAACTCACTGGCTCTGCCTCCCAAGTGCTAAGATTAAAGGCAAATGGCACTGTGGCTGCTTCCCCTCTAGCTTTTAACAGACATGCGTGCATCCTTCCCTAAAGCATCTCCTTTGAAAAGTGCCTCCTTTCTGAAGTGCCTGCTGTCTGTGTGTTGTAGTTTAAGTCCATTGTAGCTTGTGTCTGATGTCCTGTGAATGAGTAGCATCAGCTCACGGTGTGAGAAGGAAATTTTCTCTTCACTTTCCCACCAATGATTGGGATTAGAGCAGGGAACACACATGCTTCACACCCTAGTACCAAATTCTCTCTCTGTCTCTCTCTCTGTTTCTCCTTTCTTTCTCCTCTATAGGAGGGATATTTCATGAAAATGAAAATATTTCATTTTCACTGTACTTACGTCTACAAATTAAAACTCTACTCAGGGTACATCCACTCTATTAATGCATTTTAAGCAATAAATTTATGTTTCAATGAGAGTAAGTTTTAAAAATTAAGTGTATACATAGACGTGAAAAAAAAAACAAGAAATAACACAAGAATGCCTGAATTTAGAATATTGCAGGTGTGTGTGATAAGTCTTTTATCAGTGTTAGAGTTTGGGACTGGAGTGTCCAGCACAGGCTGGTGTGTTAAATGTGCCATCTTCACTTCAGTACCACTAAGTGTAGGACACTTTTAGAAGTGGGACTTGATTGGGTGTTCTAGATGGTTCCTGGCATGATTTTGAAGGGGATTGTGGGACAGCAGTGTCTCTCATTTCTTGCTAACCACTGTGAGGTGAGTGGCTTGATCTGCTGGATCTCCTTGCCTGACATATGACCTCACCACAGGTTCCTGACCCCTAGGGCTAACAGACTGAAATCTCTTAACCTCTGAGCCAAAATAAAGGATTCCTCTTTTAAATGGTCTTAGCTGTGTCTACAGTCATGGGAAGCTGACCACCGAAGTCATCGTGATGCATGTAATTCACCAAGTTCTCCGTCATCTGAAGAAGAGAAGTGGACACGTGAAAGAGCATCGCTGTGGACACTGGGGCATTTTGGCTCTGGTCACAGGAGAAGTTGAGAGTCATGTTCTCAGTGTTTGAGTCCCACTCAAAGGTCGTGAAGGCAGATAATTACCCAAACTCCAAGAAGCAAGAAGTGGGACTGGGGAGATTGCTCAGCAGTTCAAATGGTCTCTGCTCTCAAAGTTGACTTGAGCTTGTCTCCTGGTATCCTTCTTTGGTGAGTCCTGATTGCCTGCAACTCTACCTCCAGGAAGATCTAATACCTCTGACCTCCATGGACATCTGCGCTCACGTGAACACACATGCATGCACTTGCACACACACACACACACAACACACAATTAAACTAAAATAAATCTTAAAATTCTGAGGACGCACTGCATGGATAAACTCTCTATGATGATGCTCTGGGTCTAGCACTTTGAGGTAGACATTACAGTGGTCAGCACTGAACACTTGATGTTTGAACTTGGGAAACTGAGGGAATCAATTTTAAATCTAATGTAAAGTATGTCCACAAATTACAATATAAAAAAGCTACTTGTGGTTAATGGCGACTAATTGAACAGCAGCTCTCATCATACATTGAGGAAACACATGATATAATGCATGTGAAATACTTTCAACAGTGTTTGGTCTCCTGCATGCCAGGCAAGTGTTCTACCATTGAGCTGTATCTCTAGGCCAGGGGTAGTTTTTTAAAATCTTAATATAAATTTAATGTCAATATTCTTGTAACTATGGAAGTTTCAATATTTATACTAAGCTGAGCGGTGGTGATGTGTACCTTTAATCCCAGCACTCGGGAGGCAGAGGCAGGCAGATCTCTGTGAGTTCGAGCCAGCCTGGTCTATAAGAGCTAGTTTCAGGATGGGCCCCAAAAGCTACAGAGAAACCCTGTCTCGAAAAAGTCAGTCAACCAACCAACTAATCAACAATCAATCAATCAATCAATAAATGTCTACTCTAAAAAATTAAGGGCAACCAAAAGATCTCGTGTAAATTTTCGAATGTTATTTTATGCATAAAGCTTTCTTTCTAATTTCAAATTCAAAGGAAGTATAAGAGTTTGTTGTATGTATTCTATTGTACATAGAGCTCTCTGATACTCTGTATTACATCACCTGGCCCCTCTTAAGAAAAAGAAATGCTTTCTTTTGAGTGTCTATGATGTGCCTAGCAGTCTTGTGGCCATTGTTTATTCTACGGCAATCTTGCAAGGAGAGTGTTGTTATTCCCACCTTAGAGGTCAGAAAACCAGGGTTTGAGAAGATTAAATTAGCAGTCAAGGTTCACACAGTTAAAACCGGAACCTGGCCGTACCAGGCTCTGAGGTGCGCCTTGGCACGTCTGCAAGTGCTCCTCTCGAGGCTGCGGTTACCACAAAGTCATTACAGTGATTAAGTTAGATTGTTAGCTTGGCTTCATCCAAACTCAGGATTCTTTAGAGCCCTTTTCTGAAGATTTTGCCAAGAAGAGACTTTGTTTCTGTCTCTGAAAGTCTTTCTGCGATAGCTAGGAGTTACTGAAGCATAACCACCGCCTTTGTAGTTGACATCGGTCAGTAATTAATCCGAAGGAACACTAGTGTGCTTCCCCTGTGATGTCACAGTGACCCCATACAATGCCGTTTTCAAAGCAGTTTCAGTGACAAGTGTCTTGGGGCCCAGAGGCAGGCAACTTCCCTAGGAGCCCAACGGCATCCAGGAATTGTACTCAGGCCCTGTGACCTCAGCCTTCAGATTGCAAGCTGCCACATCAGGACAGAGCTAGCTGGCGGCACTCAAATGTATTCACTGGGCGGAAGGGTTTCTCTGGGAGTTTAACTTGTTCTCTCCTCCACAGTACTCTGCCGCTTCTTCTCTAGGTGCCATTCTGCTCCTGGCCTCTTTCTCCTCTGCTATTTCTGGAACTGAGCCTTTTAGGTAACAACAGGAAGCATATGGGTTTTCTGCTCAGAAAAAAAAAAAACTTTATTGACCAAAATAGAGCGCATTTGAAGTGCCCGGAATCAACGACTATATCAGCTCTGTAGGTAAATAAACCCGGGTCTCAGCTTCTTCGTTTTCACTGCCTGGCATCGCTGCGGTGGTGAGGACAGCGAGAGCAGCAATGCCGTGCTGGTGGGCCGACACTCAATCTGCTGCTAACAGAGTTTGGTAAAAGAAATCTATGCAACCCGCTGCTTCTAGAAAGACCTCGGCTATCAGGACCACAATCGTTAAGAATATAGTGAGAGATATGCAAGGGGAACACAGTCATTTGTGGGAAAAAAAAAAAACGCAGAGATTTCAGTGTCAGATGTGGGCCAATTGTGAGAATTATTCACAGATTTTTTTAAAAATAGCATTTCCCAGAGCAGTTAGGATAATCTATACTCCACCACGTCACATGGCACCCTCAAGATTTGGTACTTAAATATGACACATGCTAAATTAAGACTACCTGCTTGTTAAGAAGGGTGAGTAAGAACGTAATTGGTGGCTTTTTTTTCCGGCGGCGATTATAGGAAATTGTAATTCAGGAAAGAGTGATGGGAAAGGTAGTTTGTCCAGCGGGGGACTTCCGACCTGTTCAGCAAGGCTCCCTTTTAACCAAACTGGCACATTTTGACAATGACAATTACCAGGTCTGTGGGAAAGGTAGTCTGATACCCCAGGAATTTATACAGGACACCAAAGGAAGGCCCCACTACAGAAAATCCTTCTGATAATGTTGGCCCATAGTTTCTATTCTTTCAATGCTGCCAACCTAGGAATGAGAGCACACAAAACTGAGTTCAATTCTTCAATGCTTTATCCTTTATAAGTTTATGTGGGAATTTGCATTTCCGTCAGGACTGCTGAAGGCACATGTTCCTCATTCCGTTTCTTTACACTTTTTGTTGTTTTTTTTGTTTGTTTGATTTGGTTTTCAAAGACACGAGCTCATTATTCTGTCAAGCTAGTGTGGAACTTGAGGCTTAGAACAGAAAAGGCTGACCTCAAACTCAGAGATTTATTAGTTTTGACCTCCCGAGTGCTGGGTCTCAAGGCATGTACCACTATGCCTGGCCTGGTTCTGTGAGTTTTAATTGTGGGAGAAAGTAATATATAATAAGCAATATCAATCATTTTTATCTGAAGTCAACATCATAGGAAACATGCGGACTGGATGTGAATATAGAACTGTCAATAGCTGTTTCTAATCTAGAAAATGTTAATTTCACATTCTTAAACTTAATATGATAAGGTGCTAATAAACCATGAAGCAAAAAATGTTGTATTTGGACATCAAACAGGAACTGATTTTCTTCCCCAAGTTTGCAGAAGCCTTGGTTTGAAAAGTTTTGCACTCTGAATGTATTTGGAACCAAAAAATAAATTGAATGTAAAGTGTCCTCTTATATTCGTAAGCATTAAATAAGATTTGTTTGGAACAAGAGACACCTTTAAAATTTCATGGATCCGAACAAATACCTCGTGAAGTGGCGATGCAAAGCAAAGAGGTCTCATGATTGTGCGAGCATTTTCTTTATTGAAAACAACGCATCGTGAAGGGGAAGCCTGGGTAAGGTCTCCTCTTTGGAAGTGCAATAGATACAGAAAGCATCTACCACCAACATAAAACCAGGGAAATTGAAACAAACTCCACAAAGGCCCACTCATCACAGCAGCTGAAGACGTGATCTGTTGATTAGCGTGTGGAATGTGCTTTACCACTGACCTTTCTGAAAGATCTGTCCCTGAATGAAAATAATGTCACTCCCTAAGATGATCACCACAGACGAAAAAAAGGGACCAAGCCCCCCAGGTTCCCTAGCTCCCAAGAGGAGCAATAGGCACATAAGCCAGAAAAGTACTTCTTTGGCTTTACTCTTGAACTATTTCACCACATAACGATCTTCAATATCCCCTTACCTTGACTAGCTCTCAATTGTTGAATTGTGTGGATTTGGTTCTCCCTTCCCTTCATTTCCCAATCCCCCCATTTTTATCAGTTCTGGAAGTTGTTGGTAAGCAAAGGCACACATTAAGGATTTTGGGGAGATTGTGAATACTCTTTGTGTAGTCTGTGAGTCTTTCCTGTCTCCCGGTTTAACCATGGCAGCAACGATTCATGGGAAGGTTCTATCAAGGGGATGGTCTCTCTGCAGGGACTCACTCTTAATCCAGCTCACTCCATATCTCAGAGTGTGAAGGTTCCCTTCTTTAAAGAAATAGAAAGCAGGATGGTCGCACGGTCATTTACACCTGGGGCATGTGTGAGATAGTGATCTGGTCCCTGGGTACACTTTATGCCATGCCAAGGCGGCAAGGGATTACATAGCCTCCTCCATCACAGTGAGGTTAACTCTCAGAACACACTCATTAGAGGAATCCAGTGGTCCTTGGGCCTGCTCTGGACTCCTGAGCTGTTGCCTGCCTTCCCTCTACCGCTGCCCTCTGCTCCCGTGCGTTCCTCTGCTCTCTCGCTCATCCTGAACAAAGCTGATAGGTCAGTCCTAGGCTGAACACATCATTCTCATGAACAGAAATTTTTTCCTGTGCTATGCCCCGCAGATCTCAAGCATCTTAAACCAGCGCTGATATTTAGCTGATGTTGTCTTGTGTGGCCGCGCCAGCTGTAGAACACCATACCACCTACCGATTTGAAGTCAGGGTTCCTATTGCTGTGATGAGACACATGAGCAAACACAACGCAGGGGAGGAAAGAGTTCATCCAGCTTATGCTTACACACTACTGTTCATCATCAAAGTCAGAACAGGAACCCAAACAGGACGGAAACCTGGAAGCAGGAGGAGAGACCATGGAGGGGTGCTGCTTACTCTGTATGGCTTGTTCTTCCGGTTTTCTTACAGCACACAGGACTACCAGGCCAGGGGTGGCACTACCTAAAACAAGTTAGGCCCTTCTCCAATTATTAATTAAGAAAACGCACCTGATGGTGACGGCACTTGCCTTTAATCCTAGCATCCAGAGGCAGAAGCAGGCGTATCTCTGAGTTCAAGGCTAGCCTGGTCTACAGAACTAGTTTCATGACATCCAGGGCTATGCAGAGAAACCCTGCCTTGAAAAACAAAACAAAGAAAGAAAGAGGAAAATGCCCTACAGGTCTGTCTATAGCCCAATTTTATGGAGGCATTTTCTTAATTGAGGTTCCCTCCTCTCAGGTGAGTCTAGTGTGGGCCATGCTAACACGAAACTAGCCAGCACACCACCTGACACTGAGAAATCAAAATGACAAGAAATTTGTGTTTAATAGGAATCCCAAGAAACTGCTAATGTCCGACTGTTTAAAATCTACAAAATGACACAAGGATTTTGATACAGCAGCCACTGTGACAGAGGGTTATAAGGCTCCAGAACGGTGCTGATGTAAAAGTGGTCGTTGCTGAGAGATGGGGGTGATGGAGGTGGTACCAATGAGGTCAGCCCATGCAGCTTCTGTCCACTCTAAAGTGATGCTAGCCTTGTTTTAAGTTTTGCCTTCAGTGTGACCTAGTGGGGGTTTCATGCCTATAGTTGCAGCCCTTGGAGACAGAGGCAGAAGGATCAGAATGCATACCCGCATCTTTGTGAAAGTGGAAATCTTTGACTGCATCATGAGTTCAAGGCCAGCCTAGTCTACTTGAGACCATGTCTCAAAAATGTCAAAACTAAAAAAAAAAAAAAAGAACATTAAGTCAATGCAAATCTTCACTAACAGCCTGACTAATTCTAGCCTAGCCTGCCATCAGCTGAACCTTCTCCTCAGTACGACCGCCTCTGCCTCGAACTACTGGGACAGTCGTAAGGCCTTAACCAGAACATCTCAGGGTCCCATCGGGGGCAGTGTATTCTTTAAAAGAGTAGGTAAATGCCCAAATTCCTTACTGTGATCTCCCATATCATACGGTTCCTGCTTGCTGTCTGTTGCCTTTTTTTCTATTTTTGTGTCTTAGTGCAGTAGGAAATCAGAGTGGGACCTTGGTTGTTGGCCCTCACATTCTACTTAATTGTTTTTCCACTGTGTATGTTAGGCCAGCTGGCCCGCAAGCTTCTGGTATCCTCCTGTCTCTGGCCTTCCACCTTCCTGTAGGAGCATTAGCATTATATATACTTATATGCACTAACATTATATATACTTACATATACTAGCATTATATATACACCTATATACACTATCATTACATATACTGATATACACTAGCATTATATATACACCTATATACACTACCATTACATATACCTATATACACTAGCATTATATATATACTTATATACTCTAGCATTATATGTACTTACATACGCTAGCATTATACATGCGTGCTATCACTTCTGGCTTTTACATGGCTTCTGAGAGTTGCGCTCCCACCCTCACGCTTGCATGGCAAGTGCTTTCCTCACTGGGTCATCTTCCCAGCCCCATCTCCCTCTTTCCTTCCAGCTTGAGCCATACCAGCCCAATTCCTATCCCTCAGTTATGCCAAGTTTGCAGCTTTTGGGACACTTGACATTTGCTCTTCCCTCCACTTGGAATAAACTTCCTGTTTTGCTTCATGGTTGCCTGCTTCTCATGCACCCGTTCAAAGTTATTCCGAAGAAATCTTCCCTAGCCAGCCTCTGCTGCCTTCACCAACGTTTCTCCACTCGATTCTACTAAAATTCTTAGTGAGCATGCATACGTGGGAGCACACATGGGGGCACGAATGTGTGGGTTCATGCGTGTGCAGGTACGCAAGCATATATGTGCACACACACGTGGAGGCCAGACATCAAACTCGAGTGTCATTCCTCAGGGCTACACGCCTTGATCTGTTTTGAGATCAACAGGGTCTCAATACATAACTCTGGCTGGTATGAGCTTGCCACATAGACTAGGCTGGCCTCAGGCTCACAGAGGTCTGTCTGTGCTGTCTCCTCAGAGATGGAATTAAAGATGTACACCACACCTAGCACCATCATTTATTGAAATGGAGCCTGTTTCAGTTAGCTTGAAGCTCGCAGATTGGGCTAGGCTGGCTGGCCACTGGGCCCCAAAGACTTACCTTTCTCTTCCTCCCCTCCACTGGAATCGTAAGCACCACTGTACTCCACCTTTTTCCTTTGGGGATCAACTCAGGTCCTTGGGCTTGCAAGACAAGCACTTTATTATTACCCACTGATCTGACACCCACCACAGCATTCTTCTTTTTTAAAGTTTAATTATGTGTATGGTGTTATCTCTCTCCCTCCCTCCCACTTTCCCTCTCTCCCTACCTCTCTGTATGTGTGTACATGCATGTGTGTGTTGTGGTGTGTGTGTGTGTGTGTACAGAATAAGCTCTGAACTCTGATTTGTACCAGCTCATCCTGAAATTCATTCCCATGCCAAAACCAAGGATTCATCTTTACCTACACTAAGGGATTTAAACGATGAAAGGAGTTTCTGTAGTTGCTGAGGGCAATGGTGTGGAACTGTGTCTCTTTCCCTGTTTCTTCTGACATGAAGACCAATGATTTGAGTGTCTTTTCCAGAACTACTCTTGTGGGTGGAGCAGAGCATCCCAGACAATGTGTCCAGGAGGACACTTGCAACAAACATGCTTGGGTTTGAAACGTGGGAGCCAACTCTGCCTTCAGACACAGATTCTCAGTGAAGTCAAAAACATATGATTTATCAATATGATGCATAACATGCAAGGGAAAGTATAAGCTAGAAATAATGTAATGAAAACATTTAAAAGATTTTTTAAAAATCCCACGATGACAATAAGGAGGTTGTAAGTGACTGGGGACTTATTGGCACTGGTGGAGTTATTGCTTGGCATGCATAGCCTTGGGTTCCATCCCCGACATTGACTAAAACACATATGGTATTATAGACTTGCAATCCCAGCACTTGGGAGGTGGAGGCAGTCAGAACCCGAACTGAAACTAAAAACCAGCCTGAATCCCATCCTGTAATGAATGGAGAGATATGCCATGTTCATGTACTTGAATTTGGAGACACTCAGTATTCTGAAGCTACTTCTCTTTATTGTAATTTATAAATTCAACACCACCACTGTCAAAACTTCCAGCTGGCTCTTTTTATAGAAACCTATATATAAGCACTGTCTAATGGAAAACAAATAGAAACATTACGCTTGCTTTAAAATGTTTATACTTTATTAATTCAACAGATGACTGTGATACTACGTAGTGGAGTTCAAGTGTCAGGAGAGAACTTAGGAGAGACATTTAATCTAACTTGTGGCATTCTTTTAGTTAAAAAAAATGCCTTGGGTTATTAGATCACAGCCCTTATTTTCTAAGAGGTTTCTGAATGCCCTAGTCCAGCAGCATACTATCTCCAGACTTGGGCTCTGGCTCCAGTTTCTTCTTCCCTGGTTTTCTTCCTCCTGGCGAGTGGTTGACCGTCTTCTGTCATTTGTATTTTCTTTGTTGTCTTTGACTATGTGTCTAGTTGTGAAGTGTTTTCATGCATCCTTCTATGATTAGCTGGGGTCTCAGTGTCATTGGGTTGATTTCTTTCAGCAGATTTGAAAACACATAATCATCTATCTTCAAATGTGCTTCTCCATATTATCTCTATTCTATTAATCTCTGAGACTAAAACTCAACATATAGTGCGTCTTTCTGTCTACTCCACCGCACTTAACATTTTTTTCAGAATATTCACTTCTTTTGTCTTTTCTTGGTTCTTTCTAAAAGATTTCTTCTCCCTCACTAATTATCCTTTAGCTGTTAGCCATTCACTCAACTCCCAGCTTTGATATTGATGTGTTTGCTCTTGAACTTATATTTAGGTCTTATATCTGTTTTACCATACCCTGAGAGTCTCTGGGTTTTGGCATGTGGGCTTATTGCGCATAAACTCAGAACTTAGTAGGCTGACATAGGAAAATCATGAGTTCAAGGTCAGCCTGAGGTACACGTAGAGACCCTGTCTGAAAAAGCAGCAAGAGTCTTTGTGTTGCTTCTCGAAATGATTAGGATTGATTTTCAACTTCCAGATGTCACTGATTTATATTCTGTGACCCAACAGTCCATTATGTAGAGGACTGCTTGGTCCATTTCTATCAGCTCTCACATCTGTCATCCTCTATTCAGGTAGCCACTTCTGTCTTGTTTCTCCATGTATTTCATTAGATTTGGGCTTATGTTGTGTTAAAATATTTTTAGAAAATGTTTAGAGAGTATTACCTTTCTTTAGGTAGGTTTGCATGTATTAACAATTAAGATCATTCCAATCTACTTTCTAGGCCTGCAGTTTTTCTGAGGCAGTCAAATTACTGGAAGCTAGATTGGTCTGTGCAAGGTCAGAGAGCTCCTACATCACCTATGCTCTGTGATGTAACCCTGCTGGGTTGAGGCCAAAATAGAGAAGGGCTTGCAGAATTGTCACTACCCCCAAACCTTGAGCTCTGATTTTAGTGTCAAAACATCTCATTGACGTTAAAGGCAAAATGCAATCTCGGAGTCTCTTCTGGGTGGACAAATACAGAGCAAAAATAACCTAAAGTATTCGGCCTGTGTCTCTGAGCTTCTCCTTTTCATAGGTTAGTCAGCTATAATCCTTCCATGTTCATTAGCTCTTTGCTTATTATGAAATAGCTTCTAAATTATTTCATCTTAGAAGTGATTTGAATAATCTAATTGTAAGATTTCCCAAATAAGCCCTGTTCTGACGGCTTTTCCTCACAGTCCACAGGGGCTCCTCGTCTTTCTTCCCATTCCACCAGCAACAACCTGAAGTCCATCCTTTAGCCCATCCTTCACTGGACCTCCACAGGAGGTCTGTAATCAGTTTCCCTGTATGCTTGGTTGCCTCCTTGAATTCTGGGTTTCTCAGCCTCGGTATTATAAATACTTGAATAGTTACTTTGGGATTCCTTCCTGTGTATGAGGAGGGAAATTGTCCCTTGTACCGCAGAACATTAGAGCGTCTTACCTCTCACTTCCTCCCTTTTCTCCATGACACGCAACAGTGACTCTCAGGAGAAGGTATCTCCAAACGTTCTTTGTGAGCAAAAAAAGAAAAAAGAAAGAAAAAGAAAATCATTCCCTTTAAGAACCTCCGAATACATCTATTACACAAAGATAAAGATGAGTAGATTAATTCATTTATTAATACATTAGTAAAAATGTCTAAATCCCAGCACCAAAATTTAAAGTTCAATAAAAAATTGAATGGATGAGATTTTAATAGAAAATATTTTTAGTAATGTACTACTTTTTAAGAATGTATATATATATATACAGACACACACACACATATATTTACAATTCCATCAACTTGTTTTTTGTTTTGTTTTGTTTTTTAAATATTTATTTATTTATTATGTATACAATATTCTGTCTGTGTGTACGTCTGCAGGTCAGAAGAGGGCACTAGACCTTATTACAGATGGTTGTGAGCCACCATGTGGTTGCTGGGAGTTGAACTCAGGACTTTTGGAAGAGCAGGCGATGCTCTTAACCACCGAGTCATCTCTCCAGCCCTGCATCAACTTGTTTTTTTCTCAAAACTTTTTACTATTGTAGAGCCCTGCACTGTTTCATTCCCATGTGGTTTCGCTCTCCCCTTACCTGGGCTAATCTTGTGAATCTCAGCTTAACTGCCATTTCTTCAAATAAGTATTTTGTTGAATGAATGAATGGATGAAAGTGTTTGAATTCTAGGTTGGTGTGTCTTAGCTGACGCACCATTTCAAGACACTCTTAACAAAGCAAGACAAGCTGAACCCAATAAAGCCAAATGCCACCAACTGCTCTTATTCTCTATCAAGGCCCCACATCATTTTCTCTTGATTTACTGACCCCTCCCACCCCAAGCAAAGATCCAGACAATGTCTACTGTTCAGCCATTAAGACTTCTTTTCCTCAGCTTTTCTTCTGTAATAGCACTCTTGATGCTTCCCCACGTTGATGCTTTGTGGCCAAACTACAGTTCCCAAGGAGATCAGAAAGAAAACCAACTTCCTCCCTTTTCTTTCTTAACCATACAAGCTATAATGTTAAAGTACACATCGACACCACACACATCACATTTCTCAGGGCAAATTAAATGTATTTCAGTTCATTTAAAAACAAAACAAAACAAAACAAAACAACAAGAACAAAAAGCTAGCCAGAATTCAAAAATTTTCTCTTGTCTTTAGACCCAGAAAGTTAAGTGTTAGGATTTCTATTTAGCTTCTCTCCTAGCGTTTCTATGCAGTAATCCTTTACAGTAGAAGTGTGCATAAAGTCTCCAGCTCTCAAGCTGGTAGAATTCTGCTGAGCTCCACCAGCATCCCTGGACTTTTTCTCTAACCTGTTTACCGACAGTGGCTGAGCAGCCTGCAGTGTGTGTAGGGTAGGGAGTAGCACTCGCTCGCTGCATTTTTCCACCACTCCCACTGTGATTGAGAGGATAAAAGAGAGAATGCTAATTTTATCAAAAGAGCGCTTGAGCTGACAAGATCGCAGTAGAAAACATTTTGAAAGAGTATACTGTCTTTTGTGCATACGGTTTATCTTCATTATTTTGATCAGACTATGAGAAACAGATGTGAGATGCCTGTTTCCTTCTCTGGGGAGAAATAATGATACTAATGAAATACAGATTATGCTTAAACAGACAATCAAAAAATTAAAATTTATGGCATCAAACGGGTCTTGGCATGTGATGTACTTGAAGTGGCCGAGGCTCATGAGCACCATAGGAGAAATGTCAGGTACCCAGGAAAGAGAGAGGGGATACTTGAATCATATACCCCTGAAATATTAAAAAGAAGCCTGAGGAAAAAAATTCCGGAAAAAAAAAGTCTAATCCTTCTTTTGTCATTATGAATAATGCATGCAGCATTAATCAAGACGTAACTGGAGGAACACCTGGCAATTACGACTCACTCATGACGGAGGAAGTCAGCATCTCCCAAGTGCATAAGGCAAGTACTTTATCTGATTTTTGGGGGGATAAAAAAGCAAAAATATGACCTGGCAGATGTGTGAGTATCTAGTGCTATGGGGAATGATAGGCAGGGAATGGGAGATCCATCTTCAAGTTTTTTTCAAAATAATGTGATTTTTTTTTCCATTTTAAGTTTAGGGTTAAATTGAGTGAGAGACAGACAGATCCTACGTCTGATTTCAGGCACACATGTAGCTGGTCTAGCAACAACTCACACCACACAGACACACCACTATCACCCAAAGGCCATGGCTCACATGGAGATTCACTCTTCATGCGCTGATGTTTATGGGTTTTGAGGAACATATAGTATGTTTGGGTCACTGTACTATCATACAGGGAAGTTTCAAGGCCTCCCAAATTTTGAACCTACCCATTCACCTCTCCCTTCAGTCTCTGAAGTCTGCTCTGTATGAAATTTATATAAGATTCAGCTTTCTTTTCATTAGTATTACCAGAATATACTGTCCTTCATCCATTTACTTTAAAGCTATGTGCTTTTTATTTATTAAAATTAGACTCTCTCTCTCTCTCTCTTTTGAGACATGGTTTCACTGTGTTGCCCCAACTGTCCTGAAATTAACTCTTTAGTTCAGGCTGACTTCCACTTTAGAGATCTGCCTGCCCATGCATCCTGAGTGCTGGGATTAAAGGCATGTACCACCACCACCACCTGGCTGAGATCAGAATTTTTATAGATACATAAAGTGGTGTCACATGTTGCCGATGTCTTTGGGTTGTTGATAATTCATGGGATTGTTGGCAGTTAGATTCATATCCACCTGTTAATGTTTCCTGCATCTTGTTTTTGTTTATGGTTCCTGTTTGGTGCTCTATAGCTTTCTACCTTCTATGGTTTTACTTGAGTACTTTGTATGTCTCTTATCCTGGGTTACTTACTCTGATAAAATACCAGAGGCAGACTACCTTGTAAAGGAAGGAGTTAGAGAGGTACAATGTCCAAACAGCACAGTGTACACTTGGCTGAATTGCATACAAGTTATACAATATGATTTCATTTCCTTTCATTCTCAGACTATTGGTTATGTTTTATTAACCATTTCTAGTGATTCTAGTCTTTTTAGTGGCCTACATTTGCACTATTCTTTTACAAAACTAATTATAAAACAATTAATCCAAGTTCACATTGGAATGAGCGCAGACAGTGCAGGGACTGTGTAATAGCAAAATGGTCCTGGTTTCTCCTTCTTGTCTCATTGCACTGTTGCCTTTGGTTTATTTTGCTTATAAGCAAGTGAGCTTGTGTATTATAGTTTTACACGTGTAAACCCATAGACAGAGGCAGGCTTAATGTATCAATTCTCTAAGATGAAGTTCTCAAAGGTTTCCTAATTAACCCTTGGAAACTACGGTGGGGGAAACCTGTAGTCATGGGTTTCCACCACTCCTCTCTTGATGAATTCATTGCTGATTGATTGTTAGGAGGGGAGGGGAGGCTCAGGTAGAGAATATAGATCACTGGTGTGACTTGGCCTCAGCCCTTCCCCTCTGTCTCTCTCTCTGCCTCATGCTTGTGCCAAAGTGTTCTTTGTCAGTGGTGTTCTGCCCCCCCCCCCCCCCCCCGCCACTGTCCCGGCAGCCACAGGACTGAGTAGCTCTGGAGTAACACCCTGAAATCATAAGTCCACATGAAATCCTTATTCCCTTAAATTGTTGTCTCGGGTAATTTGTTACAGTTACAAAATGCCGGCTCCTATGCCCACAGAAGTGCAAGGATCCTCCTCTGCCTTCCTATTGGAGCTCCAATTTTTCAGGCTTGTCCACAGTGAGCCCCCAATACTTGACTCATCACTACTGGCTTAGGTTTACTTCACTAGCCTTGGTCCCATGAAGCCTGCTGCTTCTCTAACTGATAAGATTCTCTGTCAAGTACTTCCATGAGTTAGAGGTTTGTTCTGTGACCTTACTTCTTCGAATTGATAAGACCCAAGAAAACTTGACTTTTCATTATAAGTCTTTAAAGTTTTAGGGCGGTGTAGAGCCTTCTAATCTTTTTACATGCTCAACCAAAAACTATACGTCAGTCATTTGCTTTTAGAAGTTCAAGATCATTGTTTGTACTTGGACGGTCTGTACCCATAACGGCAATTAACTTTTAAAAATAATTTCTCAGGTAAAAGTCATACTGAAGACATTTTGTTAGTCTAAAAATAAAAATTATTTCATTTCATTCCAAGGCAATGTACACATTTATAGTTTAGATGACCTTTCTTATCTTATCAAACTCTTGAACAGAGTTCTTCAATGAAAACATTAGCTCTGCTTCTTTGCCAGCTCTGAACAGCCCGCACAAGGCAAAGAGCATAACATTTGGAGGCATTTGTCTGGTCAATCAAGGGGAAAGTAGATTTCTAAGCTGGCCTGGCTTCGTTTTCTGAAGACAGTAATTGCTTATCCAGCACTGTCTTTATCCCAGGTCCAAAGCTGTGCAAACGCCGAAATCGTTTGTGATCCTGCCACTCACCTAAAAGTATTTTAAGGACCAAGAGGTGGAGCATTAGTGCTGTTTCACGGGAAGGAAGATTAAATGTGGCATCTCGAGTGGCTAATTCTATAGTAAGCCATTGTCAGAGCGTCAGGAAACCCAGAGCTCTGAGATGAAGGTTCGCTGTCACCTTGACAAATACAAGATTGCCCGTGAACAACAAACTCACAAGAGATGTAACTATGGGAAATCTGCATCTTTCTAGAGAAGCTGCACAACTGGTCCTCTTCACAAACATGAGTGTTTCAGGCTTGTAAAATAACCTTTTGTGACTATGAGTGAAAGGGTCGAGGCTGAGCCCTCTGCTGGGTTCTCTAAAAGAGGGTTTTTTTTTGATGGACGCTCCTTCTAAGTATTAAGTGGAACAAAAGGACAATAAAGAAAGGAGTGATGTCACTGGGGTAGGAGCACCAGAGAGACTCCCTGAAGATCACTGGCCAAGAGAATGAAGTTGAAGTGACAGGGTTTTTATTGACATGGGTTCTTTAAAAGTTTACTCCGCAGACATTGCTTATCTAGTTCTCGGTAGACAAGATGTGAACTATCCAGAAGACAGTGAAATGTGTTCCTAATTATTTCATAGGAAATGAGAGGTGAGAATGATGTGGATCCCAAGTGATGAAACATTGGATCTTTAATACCATGCATTGAAAATGATTTTAAAATAATTTATGGGGAAGGGAAAGGAAAAATTGAATTCAAAGTTAAGAAAAGTGTTACACCTCTCTCTCTCTCTCTCTCTCTCTCTCTCTCTCTCTCTCTCTCTCTCTCTCTCTGTGTGTGTGTGTGTGTGTGTGTACCATATATGTATGAATGTCAGTGGAAGTCATAAGAGGCCATCAAATTCTTTGGAGCTGGAGTTACAAACAGTTATGAGCTGCCTTGTGTGGGTGCTAGAAACGGAACTCAGGTCCCTGGAATAGCTCATAACTGCTAGCCATCTCTCCATGGAATTATTGAAATTTTCTTCAACATTCTGAAAATCTCTCTCCTTTTCAAGGGAACTGAATGACTGACTCTCTACTCATTAGTTTTGACTCTTCTAAAAAATCATCTTCAGAGATTATATCATTTTTTTGATTTTCAGTTCTTATATGAAACACCAAACTCTAGGATGCTTGACTTGTAAACCCAAGTGGAATAAGATCCCTTCCTTCTTGTCTGCACACATCTTGTTCATATACTTTTGACACAACTTCCTAAGAAATACTGAAACTCCAGGGGAAAGAAGGGAAACATTTGTGTCAGAGTAAAAACTTAGAGAGACCATGATGAGGGAAGTGTATTTATAAAATGTTTATATGAAAGTTCTAGAAATTAGAGGTAGCTTAGGTCACAGAACTTAAAATATTAACTCTCTCCCAAACTCTACAGCCATAGTCTCAACTCTCCAAATTGCAGTGAATCTCAACTCTGAGGACTTTGCTAATTCATTAGTTAATTTATGGTATGGTATAGTAGGTATGGTATGGTATGGTATGGTATGGTATGGTATGGTATGGTATGGTATGGTATGGTGTGTGTGTGATATGTATGTGTGCATCCATGTTCACGAGTACGAGTGTGGGTACCATGGCATCCTTGTGGGGGTCAGAGCAGAACCTGTCTCAGTTCTCTCCCACTTTCTTGGAGCCTGGTCTCTGTTCTTTGCCACTGTATACACCAGGGCAGCTGGCCAGAGAACTTCTTGGTGTGCTTCTGTCTCAGACGCCCATCTTGCCATGGGAGCACTGAGATGAGAGTGCACGCTATCATACCCAGTTTTATATGGGATTTTGGGACACGAACTCAGGTTCTCATACTTGAGTGACAAGCACTTTACCTACTAAGTTACCTCCCGAACTCCAACGTCAGGGATTTAGGGTAGAGCTTAGGAGAGTGGTTGATATCCCAACAACCTCACACTGTTGACTGGGAAGCCTTTCAGCTTCCTCTTGCTTCAGAAAGAAACATAAAGTCTTGATCTGCACATGAAGAAAGTTAATGTTGAAAGCTTCGTAGAAACTATGCAACTTCCTCAACAGCTCTAACTGGGCATCACAACTCTTCCAGTTTTTACCCTACAGGATACTACAGTGTGTGAGCTGCCCATTTCCTTATTTGGTTTTTTATAGTATGCATTCTGCTTTGTAATAACTACAGTTTTCAAAGAGACTAAACTTTGGCACATGCTTGTGGAAAACACACAGTACACCAGGGAGTGCCAATTCATGGTGGCTGAAAGTCACTGTTCCATCAGAATGGGTAGATATTTTTAGCCCTGTTATCTACCATAATTAAATCAATGTATAATTTGAACTGAGAGCAATCTACTATAGATATTAAGTCCATATATTACAAATGGAAGAATTTAAGGGCCCTTTGCAAGACAAGTCATGCCCTAAGATTTGTTCCTTTAGTATTTTAAGTTTCACAGATTTATGGCTTAAGATATCAACCACTAATTTCCAGAACTTTTGCATAAAGATTTTGTAAACACACTAGCTCTCCGGGCTTTCATTTTGGTTTAAACACTTTAATAAATGCTTTAGGTTTATCTCACACAAGCATTTCTCTGCTTTCCCTAAAATTTCAGGACAATTCAGGAAGTTCCATAAACCTTAGCATAAGAAACTTGAAAGCATTACACACACACACACACACACACACACACACACACACACACACACACACCTTTTTAAAGCCGAGGAATGTATTTTATGGGCTTTACCCAGGAGAGTTCATTATTGCAAGGCTGTTTGAGGCACCTAAATAATTAACCTGTACCCAATATACTTGTGAAATTATTGCCTTAAGTTCACCTTGGTGACTGTTTGCCATTAAATTAGTAGAATAAATAATTTATGTCAAAATGTGGGCCTGAGAATACCATTAAAACCAATAGGATTTGTTCATTATTTGTAAGAAATTAGATGAAATACACATTCCCCCAAATGCCCACTGTCTTGTGCTGTGAACAGTGTGTTAGTTCCATAGTCGTGTGTGAGAATAGATGAAGAATTGCTGGGCTGATGCAATATATAATTGATAGATGTGTGAAAAAACCTTGTGTTAAATGTGCACAGAAGAAAGAATTAATGCCTCTGTGAAGCTATGAAGGTACTAGACTCAAGCAAACAGAACAAAAATGATTCTTATGTGATAAAACAAAATAGAAGAGTTTTTTTTTTTAATTTCAGTAGTGAACTTTCGTTGGCCAAAATTGCTAGAATGTTTTCCCTAAGAAAGGACGTAGATAAAGGATTGGAATCAAGAACATTATTAAGACAGGCATGGAGGGACACAGCTTTAGTCTCAGTACTTGGGAAGCAGAGGGAGATGAATCTCTGAGTTCCAGGTCTGCCCGGTCTACACTGCAAGTTATAGGCCAGCTAGAACTCCATGTCGAGACCGTCTAATGGAAAAGAAGAAAAGAATATTATTTAAACAAGTGCTTAAAGTGATTCTGGGATGGGTAGATACTATGGGTCAACTTTCAAGAAATACTGGTTGGTGGTTTGATGAGTCTGTTCGTCCCGTGAACAAGATGCCTGACATATGCTCACACGGCTTTGGTGTCCACTTTGCTGCTGTTGTTTAATAAATACTCCTCTATAAAAGCCTCTATGGCAAGTACTTTGTGTCTGGCCCTGATACGAAGAATAGTCCTCAGCACACACAGAGCTTTGACTTATGTTAGAGGGAGTTGTCTTCAACGCCTCTTTCACTTCTCTTAGGACATTCTCTCAACTTGGCTCCTTTCCAACATTTTTTAGTGTAATATATTAGCTTTCCTGTTAGGAACGGTGATAAACATGACGGCAGAGGAGGTGGCTGAAGTCAAGAGTTGGGCTTCACACCGGAGAGGCATCGGTGTTCACACAGCACATCAGGCGGGAGATGGTGTTAGCTTCCTGGTGTTACGCTTCCCACACTTCATCAGGGCTGACTTCCTTTCCCAGCCTGGCCACTCTCTGAGGATGTTTTCTTGTCATTTAAACCAGGCTTCACCTAGGCTGACTGATAAAATACGACCAAGCAGGTCATTTGCAGTCTGTTGAGTGTTTTATGAAATATACGAAATGAATATTCCCGGGATTGCCACACCAGTGTGGCTGGAAAATACAGTCGAGAAACTGCTGTTTAAAATGACATCATAGGAATGTATGAGTGAGACGGGAGGAGGTGATTTTCATGGCAAGTGGACCACATGGAGGTAGATGACCCAGGAAGAAAGCTTTGAAAAGATGGAGAATGGTTAGACCACAGGGAACAGAGTTTTGAGAAATACGACTAGTCCCTGAGCAGAATTGTAACTGCATATAGCTTCAGAATGTCTCAAAAGGGAAAGGACTTCAAAGTTTGCAGACTTTTTAGAACTTCATGTAGCTGACTTCACTTGTTGTCAATGCCCCTTAGGCCAGCAAACTACTATAGGTAGTTTCAGGTAGGGGCTGAAACAGGCAAATCAGAGCCCATCTGCTGGAGTCAGGCCTGTCTTATGTGGTGCACATATCCTGTGTGCCATCTTCTCCTGCAGGTGGATAAGTGACTGAGAGAGATGGCCAATCTGAAGTGAAAGAGGGTTCCTGGGGAGGCTGTATTATTCTTGTGCAACCATTGGAAAAATGATGAACAATTTAACCCCCCAGAGAGGCGGGCAGTTCTGGAGTCTCACAGGGCTAGAGTGGAGTGCTCAGACCACAGTTCCTTTAGGCAGCTAAGATGGGGGAAATCAGAGTCCTTGCCCTTCCCAGCCTGAACCTTCCTCCTTGGTCTTTAAACTCTACAAGGATCTTGGTAGTAACCACCTATGGTAGGGGGTTGGGAGTGCCCTGCATCTTCGCCACATGTCCTTCCTCCTTCCTTCTGTCAGGCCAGCTTCCTGGTTTGAACATTGTCTCCTTCACTTCTCTCACTGTTTCTCTCTTATCAGGACTCTTGTCATTCTATTTAGGGCCTTTGGGTGTTTCCAGAGGACTCTCTTCACCACAAGAACCTTAGTAGAATCACACCAGCAAAGTCCTTTGGCCATATAAGGTGACATTCATGGGTTCTGGAAATACGACTTAGGATATGGTGGCCATTCCTTAGGTCTCCATAAGAACTCTGGCTGAGTTTTTACTTTGTAATAAGCAAACAGGCCTTTTTTAAACTTCTTCCATTTTCTTCTTTTTGGAATATTTTGGAGAAACTTCCCTGCTGGGGCTGCTGCATTGACTGTGATGGTCCGTGGCTGACAGTAAGTGCCTTCCGCACTGCAGACGGCATGGGCTCCCTTCTCAGTAGCGCTGGTGAGCTGATCTAGAGCCATGAAGAGCACTGGTGAGCTGATCTAGAGCCGTGAAGAGCATGCCTTCCAGCTCCCTCTTGGGTGAGATGGACAGCCACCCTTTCACACTACAGTCGGGTAACATTGTTTGCAGCTGAATTCATTCTCACCATCCTTCTGCACAAATAACAAACTTGATAGTGTGTCATTCTTGGTCAGAGCAATTTACTACTGTGACTTTAATACTTCTACAGAAGCAGAAGCTTTCAGGGACAGAAGAGAGCAGAATTTCCGCCTCATCCTTTTTAGGATAGTGATCTGAGGCTCTATAACATGACATGAATATTCAAAGTTGGAACAAGTCAATTCTTTGACACTGACAGCTCCTGGCTCTTGCAAATCATATCCCTCTACTTCATGAATACTTGGAACAATCAAAATGATAACTTTGAACTTTTTATTTTAAGTGTGGAGGAGCTGAGGAGATGGATTCTTTGGTAAAGGGCTCGTCAGATCCCCAGAATCCATCTTAAAAGCTGGATAGGGCATGGTGACACAGACACAATCCCAATGTTGTGACGGCAGAGATAAGTGTATTTCTGGGGCCCACTAGCCGACCAGACTAGTGAAATCAGTAAGCTCCATGTGCAGTGAGAGAATAGTCGATCATTTTCAGAAGATAACATCTCATGTTGACCTGTGCCCTCCACATGCACTCGCATGTAAATGTACTCCTCACATGCACAATCACACATGTGCACATATGCACTAACATGTCCACATTTGTACACCACGCATACATATGCATCAGCAAAGAAAATGTTAAGTTTTCCCTGGAACACAGATTTTAACTAGGTTTCAAGTTCCAACATAATATAATTTAACGGGAGAGAGTTCCTGACATTAAGAGGCAAAATTTATATTTAAAAGGCCTGAATCCTGACATGTTAACGGATGTTGGCCACCAACATCCAGAGTAGCTGATGGCTGCTATCATGCGGGACAAAGAAGTGCCTCCTTTGTAACTAAAGGTGTTCCAGGATGCTTGTTGCTCATGGGGAGGGGTAGGCACCTGGCTCTCTCTCTTTTTTTCTTAGGGCAGCTTTATCCAAATAAAACACGGCATGTTTCATCACCCATAATGGAGAGTGCCTGTCATTCCTTGATCACCATCATATGGTTGGTGGCCAGTGGATAATGGACGACTGAGTGTCAAGGTGACTGGCTTTCAATGCACACAAAACTAAAAATTATAGACCTGTCATTCCCGAGGCAGGCCACAATTAGCTGTCTATGCAACTTGAAATATCCATTTTGCCAGCTAAGTAATCACTTGACTGGAGTTTTTCATTTTGGAAGCATTTCTGAGCCTTTTGTGTGCAGGTCTTTTAAAGTGTGGGTCGGAAAGTAAATAAACAGTGCACTTAATCAGATGTATTCTCCTTAGACACGCCCCTTAGCAAGCGCACAGGCAAACTCTAATGTTGTTACAATACTAACAACAATTCTGTGACAAAAGAACATAAACCTTGCATATTTTGTATGTAGTGGGGAAAGTTCAAGCTGAAAAATATGAGCCACATCGTAATATCTTAGAGCTGAGGCTGAGAAAGAAGATGGAAATTTTCAAAAGCTAGATACCTTGATTGGGCAAATCAGTAAGAAATAAAAATCAGTACATTTCAATCTTAGAAACAGTCAATGCTTCAAGACTACCTATCTACTACCTATCTACATAGACTTGCTTTCTTTGTGTCTCTGTGTTGCAAGTGAATCACTGGGCAAGTGGCCGTAGCCGTGTGTGTCCAGAATGAAGCCAGGGCAGTAACTCTCATCACGTCATTGGCTTAGGACAGGGTCTCTCACAGACAGACAGAATCTCTCACAGACAGGGTCTCTCACAGACAGACAGACAGGGTCTCTCACAGACAGACAGGGTCTCTTGCAGACAGACAGGGTCTCTCACAGACAAGGCCTCTCACAGTGAAGCAAATGCTTACAGTTTTTCATTATTTTGATTTTTTTTCATTTTTGGTTAAGCCAAGCATATCCACAAGCATAACCTTGGGATTCACACGTCTCTGTACCACCCCACCCCCAGGATGGGTGGTCTGGAGTTTCAGGCCCTTGCAGCCATGTTGGCTTTTTCTGGGAGTGCTGGGAATTCAAACTCAGATCCTCACACTCACAGATCAAGCATTCTTACTTACTGAACCATTTTCCCGGCTCCTAGTTTTGATTTTCAATTTCCCATCCGAGTTCTTTCTTTTTCTTTTACCAGTAGAGAAAAATTATGTCAGTGGAGTTTTTATTGGAAAACAGCATTGCAACTTCCATTTTAAGTACAACAGACCAGGATTCTATCATCTCTGCTCAGATTCTAGGCTGTCTGATTGAATACAAACAGGGCTTTCCCATCTCCCTCCCCTGCCTCCGGTCCATATTATTCTCTCTCTCTCTCTCACTTCAGTGAGCTATGTCTAAATTTAAATTGCCAAGCCACAGGGATACAAGAGAACTGAACAATCAATACAAATTAAGGGAAAGATCAGAAGTCTGAGCTCAGAAGCGTTTGAATGAAATTCTCCCTATAAGTCTTGGCGTCCTCATGATTTTATTTAACTTTCCATCATGGTTTTGATTACTGGGAGTGCTAGGCAGGGCTACAAAGAATAGGAAAGATCTGCCTGGCACAGCTAAAGAACTGAATTTTTATTGTATTGAAAGAGGTCCTAACCAGGCTGCTGATGGTGAGATATTGACTATTCTATTGTTTTTGAGTGACTGAGTGTCATATTTTACAAGGAATTGATTTCTGAGCCCCAGTCACAGAGTGGTTGGATTTGCAATTAGAGTCACTCTGTCTTGCAACTTGAGTTACGCAAGGGTCATGATGAACAGGAACAGAGACTGGGTACAGAGCTTCTCTGGAATTTCCCGGGTTTTGGTACTACATTCAATTTTCTAGGACCAAAATCATTTTGCTTTCTTATTTCCCTAAATAAAAAGGTGGGAGCATAACTGAGGCTTCCGGGAGGCTTGGTTGTCTGTTTTATAAGGATCTTAACCAAAAATTGGTTAGTATTTTATCTAACATTTGGAAAAATAGTATGCACCATCACTGATTGTTTAATGGTTGGTGAGTGCATGTGTCCACATGAAAACACGGTACACAGCTTTTGTTGTGAAATGTCCTTTTAAAAGTATAAACCATGAGGATAAATACAGGCTACACTCTCTATAAGAGAGCACCGTCAAGTCCTCAGAATAAGCAAATGGGGACTGAATTAAAGGAGTCAGATGAGTGTTAGTGATTCACCTAGGCAGGGCAAGAGCAGTGTTGTCGTGAGAATGAAGGAAGCCACACAGTATTGGCGTCGCTTCTTGCCCTTACGTTGAGGTCACTGTGATCTGAGCTAGCTAAAGATGTGGCAGCCAAAGGTGTCTCTTCACAAGAGGGGCAGATTGTCTTTGGAAAGTGTAAAATCCTCCATGGAATGACTGGGTGGTAGTGGTGCACACCTTTGATCCCAAGCACTTGGGAGGCAAGAGGAGGCAGGCAGATCTCTGTGAGGTTGAGACCAGCCTGGTCTCCAGAGCTATTTCCAGGACAGCTAGGGCTGTTACACAGATGAACACTGTCTCAAACACACACACACACACACAAAGTGTTTTTGACTGCTGCTCAAGATATCATTATGCATACTGTGTGTTTTGCTTTCTTTAATATTTCTAAAGCAGTTCCAAATTTGTCCCTATTTTCAGAGTTCTATATAGTTGGGAGTTGAAAATGCTGGCCCAAAGTGACTATTACTTGAAACTTGTTATGATAACATAAATCATAGAAATCTATTAAAATCATCACATGTGAGTTAGGTTGAGTTTGACCCTGTCTTTAGAAAGTGTCCCATGTCACATGCTGAAGATTACACGGTGTATCTAGAGTCTACAAACGCAAGCTTTGTCAGACTGTTGCAATCCCAGATCAGCTCCTGTCTGAATATGATTTTATTAACTGCGAGTGGCAAGATGTGGAAAGAGCCAAGGGATCTGGCGTGTTTGGTTCTGGTGTCGACAGCGATTGTGACAAGTGTTATCTACATTTTTATACTGGTCAAGTGTGTTTGGGTCTGACCAGGGGTGTAAGAGTCTGTGACATGATGGGATGGATGGAGCAGAGGCCGAGAAACTCACCACTGACAGTTCCTGAGAGTCACGGCTGTTAGTATGTTTCCATGGTGACGCCACCTGCATGGTACATACTTCCAACTCTTTGGGTAACCTCATCCTAATTGTGTTTTATAAAAACCTAGAAGATCAGCACTCACGCAAACAAAGAAACTTGATGCAACATGGATAGTTAGTTTGCCAGTGGTTACGGTGGAACTAGACTAAAGTTTCTAATTTCTTATGCAGGGTATTTTCCCCTTAGATGACCTGTTACAATCCGAAGACCCAGAAAAGAAGGCACATTTTCAAGGTAGCATTGTATCCCTCTAAATTGTTTCAAAAAAGCTCTCACAAGTCAAAATAATCATCTCAACTTAACAAATCCATTGCACTCTTGCATCCGTTATAAAAAACATGATTTATTTATACATCAATTAAACTGTCTTTTACATTCATGACTACAACAGAGGAGAATCACAGATGCGAAGGAAATTCTTTACTTAGATATGTCTTTCTTGGTGGACAGGTGAATAAAGAATAGAAGAGGGGTTAAAAAATACAAAATTAACTTTCACGGTAGCTGTTTCCGTGGGATTTCACCATGAAGCAGGAAATGGCACAGAGAAATGTATCAGTGTAAATATCATAGGAGCGGGCCTTAAACTTGAGGGGGTTGACATCACTTTTAAAAGCACTACTCCATTTGATTCAAGTACAAAAGTCATAACAAAGTCCCATCCTTCTGAGAGAAGTAGGTGGGACCAAACTTTCTTAGAAGATTTATATATAAAAAACTGTCTATATAAGTAGTAAACAGTTCGTTTCTACTAACTAATTCTAGTTTAATTTGAGTCTCTGAGAAAAATCAAACGTGCTTCTGCAAATTTGTTTTTATAGTTCTTACTGAATTTGGGCAGAGGTAAATGAGTCAGAAACAAAATAAATGTAACAAGAAAGATGAGTTTATTTATAGAAACATGTAATGAATAAATTAAACTCTAAATTAGTGCAGACCTAATCATTCAAAGCCTTCCTCCAAGGTTCAGCTACTCGGTAACATTTTCTGTCTATCGGAGTTCACTGATGTCTTGGTGGTGTTTTTCTGGGGATTAAACCAGATTTATAAAAGGAATAGAGGTTAGTCAATTTTTTTTCTCTTGGTGAAAATATGTACATAGATACAAATCATTAGAATTATGCATTACTATAAACAATCTTAAAATGGTATGTACATAAAGACTGGCCATTTAATGAATGTATTAGATCATGCATAGGCTCATAGCTCACACTAAAACTCTCATAAATAATACAGCAACTAAGTCAGGTTGGTATTAAAGCCAGAATTTTGTAATGCATCTTAAACAACCACGTCTCTCAGTCCTAGAGTTAAAAATGAAAAAGTCCTGTAGTTCCTCCCCTCCCCCCCACACACCCTGGGTCCCCACCAGCCCCCCAATACATCTAACTGTTCTGTGGGACCTCAATTTCTTCTCACAGAAATTATTCTGTCACACACTGTGCCTGTATCTATCATTGCATCTGAATTGCATGAATTATACCTTGAAAAGATTTCCCCCGCACTGGAGAAACGAACGCGTGCGTTCCCCTTCTGAATATTTTAGACTTGTGTGAGTTCTCCAATATTTTTGTGTTTGTGCAAGGCCGCAAGCAAGGCGGCTTGGAGCCTCGGCTGCTGACAGCCTCCATTAGCGTTAATGCGGGTCTCTTATCTTCCAGGCTCTCCCTGCGCTCCCCCCCCCTCACTCTTTCTTGTCTGATGGTTCACTGACACCGTTGACAAGGCTGACACCACCAATCAGCTGCGGCTCAGCAAGGTCACTGTTCAGACTTGACTCGTGATTGGCTGCTGCGCTTCAGCGTATTATTACTGTCTGATTTGATCGGAGGCAGGGGGTGGTCTCCAATCAAACAGAGAAAAGGTCCTAGAGAAGGTAATTAAATCCTGTCAGAGGCAATTATCGGTTCCAGGGCCATGACTCTGGCCCTGAATGCAGATGATCTGAAACTGTATTCTTGCAGAGATTCAAGAGGGCTCCTGGCATGGTTCAGTTAGGCACAAAGGGAGCAGCAGGGCTCTCCGCAAACAATCAGCTCTGTATTTGAACCTTTCTCTTCTTTCTCCCTTTACCCGACGATTTCTGTTTTTGTTGATTTAAAAAAAAAAAAAAAGAATCCTTTTCAGACCGCATTCTGATTAATTTAAAGACAGCGTTTTCCTTTCTTGTACACAAATAATGACGTTTTCCCAAAGAACTTCTGCCTCCAAACACAGGCCGGTTCAAACAGGCTTTACCAAGGCAAATCAAAACATCCCGTGGAAGAGCAGCAGTAGATAGTTCAGACCACGGAAAGGAGACTGTCAAATCGCACGATGTGGCGCCTCAGAGGAAGTCCTGAGCGTGAGTGTGAGAATTTCATGCTACGACAATCTGGAAGTTTCTTCCAGGAGGTCCTCTACTGGTGGCTACCTTTATTAAGTGGATGTAATGTATTTTCTTTATCTTTTAAATTTATGAGAAGACTTTTCGCGTACACTAAAATGATCATAATTTACACAGTGGCTGCTAAGTTGGGTTTATATTAAAAGCAAAAATTGGCAATGCATCTTAAATACCCATGCCGTCAGTACTATTTAAAAACATCAAAAAGACTTGTGATTCCTCCTCGTGGAGTCCCATAGGGAAATGATGAAATAGGTTTTAGAATGTAAGGAAAGTGCCACCTCCCGAAAATTCAGGGGCTTCCATTTTAAAATGGAGACCTAGATGATCAAATGAGAAAGGAACGCTGTGTTTTCATCGGGACAGAGAAAGGCTACTGCAAAGGTGCACGTTTGCTCTCAGCGTAAACAGAGGGCTTCGCCTACCTCCTGTGCGATTTCTCGTCAGCTGCTATTACCCAGGCTTTATGATGTGGGTTGTGCCCCATAACTTAGGACAAGAAGGTGAATGTCTCTTGGATCTGAAGAGTATTTGCTGCTGTCAACAGTACAGATGCAGTTTTAGGTTGTTTCTATGTCTTCCTGCGGCTGGCTTTAGCGTAACCACACCTCGTAAACGCCAACATGCCCACTGCACAGCCTATATTTTATCATCCACTGTGTGTTGTGAGCATGGGCATTATTTTTACAAGAATAAGATGTTCAAAACACCATTAAAGCAATTTCCAAGTTGCCGTTGATGAAACAGTTTAAACACTAGGGTTTCTCCCCAGGGAACAGTTAACTTTCCTGTAATCTCGGCTGTTCTCCTTGTTTCTAAAACACCATATTCCTTAATATGTGCGACTATTTGTTTTCTGGAAACTAAACAGATACTCTAAGCAAAGCAGATTTTTTTTAAAAGTAGTCCAGGCTACTAGTCCATTAATCAGAGTGAGGTATCAGGCTGGGAGAGAAATTGGTAGGGGATGATGTTAATAATAATGGGAAATGTTTGTTCACTGGTGGGCTGGACTGTAAAAAGCTTCAAGTCCCGCACTGCATATAGGACGGTGAAAATGATGTTTGATTCATTCTATATTGTGTTTTTGCAACATCAAAAGCTCCATCAACCTCTCTAATAAAGATAAGATAGACCCATACAAATAAACACACTACTCACCAGCCCATGGCATATTTTAGGTCAGTAGAAGGAAGGTTCACTGCTAATGTTGAAATTTTTGTTGTTTGTTTTCCTCCACAGGAGTGAGAGTCTTTCTTTCTTTTTCTTTCTTTTTTTCTTTTTGAGCTAGAGTGTTTATTTTTATTTAGCTAATGATTGTATGTTATTACACGAATGTCATTTTGTGGCGGCTGTTTTAATAGAGACCCTTCAGAAAGAAAGCTTTGTGGAGGAATGAAAGGGAAGCGATTATAAGTAGAGAAAGGGGGATAAGTGGGAAGGCTTCTTCTAATAATGAAAATCAGAGCTTTATGGTTAAAAGATGAGAAACAAACAGCTGGAACATCTGTGACCACGTCACTGAAGGATCCTCCATCCTCCAGACACAACCATCATTTAGAGGCATCTTTAAAGCTGCCTTGCTGGATTGGAAGCCCCTGGAGGGTAGGGCTGCCACCCTGTTCAATCTTGTATGCCCAAAAACCAATAGGCAGAAACCAGTATTGATTGGCACACACCCTTCTGGGCACTTACCTGGCCTCTGTGCTGTGGTTCTTCTCCTCTGAGGAGGAGCGTTCCAGATCATGACGAATTATATAGCAATGTTTTATCTTTGTTTTTGTCGTTGTTATTGTTTTTAATGGGGAATAATCAACTGTGATCTGACCACTGCTACCCATATCAAGTGTCTAATCTATACTATAAAAAAAGAGGAGGATTTCCATGCCCCCACTGGTTCAAACCTCAACCACCAGGACTCCCTCAGTAAAAAAATACCAGAGGTCATTATAATTATAAGGGTGAGCAGAGTGTGTCTTTAAATGATTTGTAAACAGAACTCCTTTGGGGGTATTATGTTACATTCAGTAGTAAAATATATTTTAAATTTTACAACATTTATGCAAAACATAGAAAATAATTCACCTTTATCTCCTTATGTTCGGCTGCATTGGTCAGGGTTACTGGAACGAGAGGAGAGGATTTTTCTTTTAATTGGCCTTTTCCAGATTTCTGGAGAGATTCTTAACACTACCAACCTCAGGAATACATAGCCCAGAGAAAGCCCACTGGGGTCCATTTTCAGGATGGTGCATATGGGAACAATAATTTATGAGCAGTAATAAGAGTTGGGTATGCAATTCCCTGCCCAACATCAGGAGAAGTGTACCCCACTGATTACTGAGCACACAGAAAATACTAGGCTAAATAAGATAAAAGCCATCTGCACTTCTTGTTTGTTAAGTTGGAATTTTTCAAAAGCAATTGGAAAAAAAAGGAATGACATGAAAACCTCCGAAGAAATATATTTGAAGAAGCATATATATATTTTAAGAGGTATGGGTGTGGGGGTTGGCAGTGAAAAATCACCTGGGCCTTTCCGCACAGGGGATGGAAAAATTAGCTTTCACCGTTGTGTGATGCCATTGTGAATTTGTCTCTTTGCTTGCTGAATACTTCCTCTCAAGGGATCTGAAAATATATCAAGTTTTCTTAATTTATTGGCTCTGCACTGAGGTGAACCGTAAGCCAACTTTAAACACTTAATTTTGGTATTCACTGCTCATGAAAAGAGGCGTCTTTCCTGACAAACCCTGAGGATTTCTATAATCAACCAAGGATGTGGAATCTAAACACACTTAAATATGTTATTTGTGTATATTTATTTAATTCACTGGTGTATGGTAGTGGTGGTGTGCTCTTGTGTGTGTGTGCGTGTATATGCATGAACATGTTTGTGTGTGCATAGGTGGATGTCTGGTGTCTTCTATCACTGTCTACCTTATTATTATTATTATTATTATTATTATTTTCTTTTCAGATGGTCTCTCACTAAGCATAGTGTTTCAGCAGTTTGACTCTAGCGGCTGACCAGCCAACCCTTGGGATCCCCTTGTCCCCATTTCTACATCTGTGGGATTACAGATTTGAGTATCTGCACCCAGCTCAGCTTTTTGTGTGAGCGCTGGGGACCAAATTTAGTTTTCCACCCGTGTAGAGTAAGAGCTCAGTGGACTGAGCTAAGTCCCCAGCCCCAAACTTGTTTATTGATTTGATTGAGTCCAACTCACAAGTATCCCAGCCTGGCACTGAACTCCCTACATAGCTGAGGATGACCACTGCTAACTCTTGATCCTCCTGACTTCACCTCCCAAGTGCTGGGATCACAAGCATGCACTACCATGCCCAGCTTGTTTGTTAGTAATGAGTAGTGATTTCATCCCCGGCTTGAAAGCTTAAGGATATATTCTTTCAGCAGTGGCATAGTGTTGTAGACTTGAGGATGTGACTGAGGAAGTCATCTCTTCTCCCTCTTTCTAGAAACTGGCAGTTTTGTTTCCCCTTGGTCCACAAGGACGTGAGAATGTGGTTGGTGTGGGTAGGAATGATAATACTAGAATGGACTTGAAGTTGGCTGACCAAGTCAAAGCATGGTAGGGACACAGGAAGAGTTAGTGTTTGACGCCACAAAAATCTGAAGGTTGAGAAATGGAAATGAAGAGAAATTAGAAGAAAAGAACATCAATGTGGCAAATGGAAAAGGGGGGCTCTAAACTAGCATTTACGTGGCCTGGGTCTATTTCTACCCTAATGAGTTAGCAGGCATGTTAGATGTGATCATTTCTCCTCAGACTCGGGTTCATTCCCTTTCCCAACCCTAAGGTTGTCATATAAAACGTAGGGTCCACAGTAAAACCTGAAGGCCAGATAAATAATGAATAACATTTCTATAAAATCATGTGCCAAGTATCACACTGGAGATATATTATTTCAGGATCATGTGCAATTCAAATTTTACTGGGTATTTTGGATTTTCTTGGTGAAATCAGGCAATTCTGTGTGCCCCACCTTCAGTGACATCTGAAGCTCAGGACTGGAGAGTTCATGTTCTCTAAACATGAGGTGATTGTGTCAGGCTAAAACCTCCCGTGGGTCAAATTTCTGCTAAGAAACCTGAGGTTCGTTTTTTTGCCCTTTACACCTGTCGTCTTTGCAAACCTCTGAAAATACATTTTTTCATACACTAATACCTGAATGCCCCTGTTCCTCCACTGCTCTGTTTGATCATTCTTTTTTCTCCCTTCTCTGCATTTTTGATACAGTGCTCCTAGAGACCCATAGTCCATTTTTCATAAAATTCTCTTCTAAGAAATAATTCATCATATCATTATCACTTGCATGTGTGTGATGTGTGTGATATGTGTGATGTGTTGTGTGATTTTGTGTGGTGTGTGTGTGATGTGTGTGTGATGTTTTGTGTGATGTGTGTGCATGATGTACTTGATGTGTATGAAGTATGTTA
>JABTXL010003485.1:2965070-3075046 GCA_025134845.1 Neodon shergylaensis | reverse complement strand
TGTGTGATGTGTGTGCATGATGTACTTGATGTGTATGAAGTATGTTATGTGTGTGATGCGTGTATGTGTGATGTGTGTGTAATGTGTGTGTGATGTGTTGTGTGATTTGTGTGTGATGTGTGTGTGAGATGGGTGATATGTGTGTGTGATGCGTGTATGTGTGATGTGTGTGTAATGCGTGTGTGATGTGTTGTGTGATTTGTGTGTGATGTGTGTGAGATGTGTGATATGTGTGGTGTGATGTGTGTGTGTGATGCATGTATGTGATCTCTGTGTGTGTGTGTGAGGTGTGTGGGCACACACCATAGCGCATGTATGAAGATCAGAGGAGAGCTTCCATCACCTCTGTTTTCTCCCTCCAACTTCCCCTGGATTCCAGGGATCAGATTCACCAGACTGGCACATCTTTACCTGATGAAGTGGCTCAATAAAGTCTCTTTATCCTACAGAATTCCCTCCTTCTTCAAAAGAAGTGCTGTTTTCCTTGAAGATGCTGTTTCTGTCGTGGCTGTCTTGAGTGGAGACTAGTCTTTAGGAGTGCCCCAATCAACTCAGATCACAGGACAATAACAAGGACTGTGATTATTTAAGCTGCAAAACTTGGACAAAATTTTTGAGACATGGTTTCCACTTTTCCTCCTTAAATACGGATTCTGTTATTACCCTTAAGAATTCCAACACCCATGTAGAAATGTTACTGATTTTGATGTTTTTCTGTGGGCTTAGTGGCCCCATGGTCCTGAAGTCAGCACCCTGCCAGCCACTGGGGGTGGCCTGGAGGGCCTTCCGGTCCTGCAGCACAGGCTCTGCCTCAGCTGGTTTTAACCTAAATCATTCTACTTACCAACAAAGACCTGGAAGTCAGATGTGGGGACAAGAACCTGCTTGATCAGAGAGGCTGAGAAGCAACCAGCTGACCTTGCCTTTTTCCCAGAGACAAGTGTCTCTCCCAAAAACCAAAAGGGAGCACCAAACTCAGGTCCCCCGCAACTTCCCTTCCGGTTCATTTGCTCTGTCCACATGGCTGGCTTCTCTGTGAGTAATTCTGGTCAGTTAAACCCTAGCTCTGTCCCCTGACTCAAGGCCCATCATTCACAGTCTCCGAGTGTCACAGTGCAATCAAAATCCCCGCACTGTGATGTCCTTTCCATAGTTGAGTTTTTATTCATCTTTGAAGAAGTTTTTCTTCACTGAAAAACAAAGACATGGCAAATATTAATGGTTAGGATCTGAAAAAGGAGATTGGAAGGAATATAAAGAACACACAAATGATATAAAGGTCCAAGTATTAGGCTTGTGACCTAAGAAGATAAAAATCTTTTTTTGATTGGCAGCCAAAGTTAAAACAAACAAGTGGGAAACTTGACTGAAAGTCAGCAATCAAATTGAGACAATTTAATCAAATTTTCTATTCAAAACAATTCCTTTCCCCAAATCCATCAGGAGCCACCTTTTCCCACAGGAGTACTTGAAAGATAAAAACTAGGTTACAGGAGACAGGGGCTCAAACAGATTATAACAGAAGAGCATCTATAGTTACAGAGCCCCAATGGGTCTGGCGTACATGAAAGACAAATTCAAACGAGGCACAGGATAATGGACGGGGAGTGAAGGTGTTTTATGAGTTTGGTGAACCTGGTGGTTAACAGGCGGGCATTGATGGGTGTGGGGCAGCTGAAATCCTTCAGACTCCTGAATTAGTCAACTGTCTACATCTTGCAGTGCTCTTGTAGATCTATGAGCTGGAAGACAGCTGGGACAGCAGATTCTTGCCTTGCATGTCTTCATGTTCTTTTTCCACGGCCAGCCCAGACTCTGACAATCTACTACAATATAGCACTCTGTTGAGCACGGCCGTGCCTTTTTAGTATCTTCGGCTCAGCCATCCAGGCAACTCAATCAATACATTGTAAGCGACATCTCAGATGGAAACCTATTCCTTTATCCCAGGCTAGATTATCTCAAACAAGCTTTGCAATATTAAACTCTTCTATGCTTCATCTGCAGGTATGACAACGTGTCCTTCCATCTCTACTTCAAGAGATGATACAGGCTGTGGCATATTATGACCTGAACACATTATTTCAAGTTTTGGGGCAGCAGACAGTTGTTATAGATATTTGCCCTCTTCTATCTATTATTTAGAATTTTAAACACAGAAAACCAAAAAGACATTTAAATGTAATTTTATCAATGAAGGGGAACATTGATTTTGGATATGCCTAATCACTCTTAGTTGATACACAGACTCTAAAGAATCAGCATTTGACTTTGTGAGTTTCTTCTCCTGTCCCACATTCATCATGTTATGAATCCACTCTGAAGAAACAATTACAGGTGCTTTTTTAGTAGTTCATAAGATTTTTTATTAAAGCAAAACTTAAATCTCCTTAAAATATGAGCCCAACCCTTTTCTCTTCCTTGTTCTGACAAATGTGGCACTTCACAAGTGACCCATCATGTCAGAAATTGTAGAGCTCTATAAAGACAATTTGTTACTATATCTTGACTAAGCAAGATACTCACCTACTAAAGACACGAGAAAGAAAGGAAACCATGTTTTCAATTTTATTTTCAAGTAATTATATGAAAAAAAGTTTGTCTTTGTAAGTCAATAGATTATACATTTTAAAAATTTTTTTTCTCTATATAATTCATCCATGTTCCATATATGTTCCTCTTTGTTTTTCTGCTGCTGTGGTAAATGCTATGACCAAAGCAACTCTGGGAAGGAAGCATTTGTTTGAGCTTGCAGTTTCTTCCCCAGTGCTGGGATTGAAGGAGTGCGCCACCACTGCAGGTTCATCTTCTGGAGAAGCCAAGGCAGAAACTAAAGGCAGGAACCTGGAGGCAGACCCTGAAGTAAGGAGCACTGCTAACCAGTTTGCTTCAGACTCATGGTCAGCTAGCTTTTTTACTAGCCCAGACCCAGCTGCCTGGGAATGGTGTTACCCTCTGTAGGCTGGACCCTCCCACATCAATTATTAATCAAAAAAGGTTCCCAGCCATGACCACAGGCCAGTATGATGGAGGCAGTTCTTCAGCTGAGGTTCCTTCTTCCCAGGTGACTGTAGGCTTGTGTTAGTTTAAGAGTTGAAGCTAAGTATGACATTGTAGAAAAGATACAAAAATCATTTCTGCTTCTTCTGCAAAGTTGACACTTTATCTTATATTTTAAAACGTTTTTAAAAAAATTTAAGCATGAGTTCTGGCTTCACATCATTCTAAGCCTTCCCTTTCCCCTCCAGTTCCTCAAGTGTTTCCCTGTCTCCTCTGTCTGACCTATGGCCACTTCTCCCACAATCATGACTATTCACACACACACACACACACACACACACACACACACACCACTTTGACCCGAGACTGCTGAGCTTCCAGAATTGTGAGAAATTCATTCTTGCTTATAAACCACCCAATTAAAGCCAGTTTGTTACAGCAGCACAAAGAGGCTAAAACAGACCCCTTTAAACAATCCCAGCAAGAATTACTCCTTGCCCGTGCCTGCAGCTTTCCCAGTGCTATTTCAGGTCTTTCCCACACGTTATCTTTCTGAAGTTTCATAAGACTCCTTCCAGGTTGTAAGGAGCAACTGTTCTTATTATACTGGGTGAAGAACAGATGTAGAAGTATAACCATTGGCCTACAGAAGGGTAACCACAGGGCCGACAGTCTAGTTAATGGCAGAGGCAGGGGTGGAGGTTGACTCTCCCATGTCCTAGTCAAAGCTCTTTCTTAGACACAATACAACCTTCCAAATATATATAAAAAGAAGTCTTTCTTAAAAACACCATATGTACAGCATTTAACATAGAAGAAATGAACTCAAATAGAATTTGCCACTCTGTCAGGCTCAACACACATTATTTTGATGTGATTCCAAGATCTAATGAGGCTAGGCATTAAATTTCATCATTACAGTGAAAATCGGCATTGAAGCAAGCCCAGCGGACAAATTAGCTCATCATGGAGAGATGATAACTAGAATGTCCAGCGACTGTGAGTGCTTTTCTCAATAATGCTGTACAGTTGCAACTGTCTAAAGCTATTTAGTGTCCAGTAAGACCTGGACCTCAATGACAGAATAAAACAACCTCTGGGAGTCCTTCTAAATCATGACAAATGAGATAGCATGACAATGTTCATATTTGTGAATGTATGTGTGTGCTCACATGTGTAAATGTATGCATGAAGGTTGGCATGCATGCATTTGTGCATGCATGTGTGTGTGTGTATATGTATATTTGTGTATGTGTGTATGTATAGAGGTCTGATGTCAACTTCCTGTGTAGTTCTTCAAGGGCTATCTACTACATTTTTCTGGATGGGTGATCTCTCATTGGCCTGGAGTTCTCAAAGAGGTTGGAATGGCTGGCCAATCCAGGAGTCTGTCTCTGTAGTCTTGGGATTATAAAAACCCAACCACTGTGGCAGTCTGTCCTTCCTTTGTGGGTCTTCATGTTTGTATAACAAACACTTTGCTGACTTAGTCATATCCCCGGCCCAAGCTGCTGTGTCTTTAAAAAATGTGAAATAAAAAAATACCACAAATTAAAATGTTATATCACCACCATCTGAACAAAATGCATAAGTTTTTCTAAATATCAGGTTCAGCTGCTGCATTCAGGAATGTCATCCTTACACAGGTGCCTGATGACTCCACTTTGGCTTTATCCATGAAAACCCTGTTGAAGAAAAGAAGTTAATGACTCATGCAACAAGCATCTTAAACTGTCTTAAAAATAAAAAGTCCTGTGAAATTCCAATACACAAGCTAGAGATGGGTGGAAGAACCAGTTACAGCAGGGGTAAGAGGAGGTGACACCCCATCAACTCAAGATTCCTGTACACCCTTCATCAGCCCGTCATCGAGCTCCTTCTCTGCTTAGTGATCAGAGAAGTACACAGGAAATAATGGCCCTGCTCTCATGAAGCTTCTGGTCTGTCTGGATGAGTTATGAGGTAAATTATCATGACTTCCAGCCTGAATGCAAGGAACATGAACTAAGAGAAGACTGTATACTGAGGGGTGTGGTCTAGTGAAGACGGTAGGGCGTGGTCTAGTGAGGACTGCATACTGAGGGGCGTGGTCTAGTAAAGACTGCACACTGTGGGGCGTGGTCTAGTGAAGAGGTTTTGGGAGCTCTCTCTAAGGAAGAGTGCCTGAACTGGGTCTGAAAGATGAATAATGTTCAACAGTGAAAAGAGTAATTAGGAATTGCTAGGAGGTAGGAAGCGAATGTGCAAAGACAAGACATGCTAAGAGGTGTAAAAGGGACTAAAAGATTCAAAGTGGGGGCCTGCACGGGTGACAAGAAAGAAAACTATGATGGCAATGGGGTGAGAGAGATGTGGAAGGCCAGATGGCTGGGTTTGTAAGGGGGTAGGAACAATGGGATGTGACAGGTAGGAGGCATGACTTCTTTTTCTGTTGAGAAGGCTTCTCTGCTGTGGGGGTAGAGAACTGGGGCATGGGCTGGGCCACTGTGGATACCACGAGACAAGCCAGATCCAGGCAGAGAAGGGTTAAGGAACTGTGGAGGACAAGGTGGGCCAGAGTTATTTAGAAATTTGCAGGATTGGGAAAATCACAGAGGAGTTGTGGCAGAGTGAATGGCCAAGTGCAGGTTTCTGGCTGGTGTAAGAGGCAATGCCTCTGAGGAGCGGGCATGCTCTGAAGCATGCATCAGCAAACTTCAGCATGTGGGGCACATGCATGCTTGCTGATTTGTGCATTTTACGGAACTTCTTTTATACTACAAATGAAGACTTGAGAAGTTACGACATTCACTGGTTCACAAAACCTAAACTGCTCATCTCCATCTTTGAAGAAAATGCTTTCGTTACATGGTCTTAGAGAAAGCTCACACTTACACAGCTATTGTTCAAATGGATACAATTCGTGTGTCCCAAAGGCTCACGTATTGGAAGTTTGATCTCCTGTGTGACAGTGCTAATATTGAGTGGGACCTTGACTAGTTGAGACCTTGAAGGAGATTATACTTGATTACTTCATCTCTGGTCCCCTGCTTTCCTATGGAATCTCTCTTTCACTCACTGACTCCCACCAGGATGTCACCTGCTACAAAATACTACAGTTGTTGGGTGGGGTGGGGACACATTAGAGCCACCCCTGTGCCTTTGGGGCTTTCAGTCTCCAAAATTCCAAGTCAAATAAGCCTGTAATTATCAAAACAACATAGCCAACCTCAGGTATTTCATAATGGCAACAGAAAACACATGCACAAGGGGCGGGGAGGTGTGTAAAAACCCTAGAAAAATGTGAGATTGGGAGAAAGGCAATAAACAATTTAGTATGCATGCATTTCAAGTGCTTTGAGAAAGTGAAGAAATAAGGTCAAATAAGAAGCTCCATCCTTGGCAATTCTCCACCCTTTGTAGGTGGTGAGGAGCCACCATCGCATTAGTATAAGTACGGAAGGTATCCGACTTATGATGGAAAAAAACAATGCAGTACAGAAAAATAATGCAATAAAGATTGTAGAATATGCTACTCGACAGACCTCACTGTGGGTCTGACCAATGGAACTTACTGAAGGAGAGCTCTCAAATGTGGTTATTATAGCCATAGATCCCAGCAGTAACATAAGTGTGGAAATTGCCAGCGATAAGGTATAAAGAAAGTAATGAGCATGAATGAGACCACCCAGAGGAAGCCAGTGTAAGTAAAAGATGCTTAGCATAAGTCTGAAGACCTTCCATCTTTTAAGGACCAGGCTGACCAGGGATCAGAAAAAGTATGAGGTTCAACAATGTGGCAACACTGAAGCCAAATATACTAATTTCCATATCCAAATGGTTTGTGTGTGTGTGTGTGTGTGTGTGGTGTTTCCTCTCAGACTGGGGTAAGAAAAGGCAGCATGTGCTATAACTGAATGACTTTGAATAAGTTCACTTCAGGAGGCCAGAAATCTCAAGGAAGATGTGAATGTGTTGTTTCCTCTTCAGGAGCTCACAGAGGCCAGGTTCTATTAGGTTCTGTCTGCTTCTGCGCGCACAGTGTGGCAGCCATCCTTGGAATGCTTCCACTGGTGGAGTCCAGAATCGCTCTCTCACTCTCTCTGTAGTAACACAACATGTCCTTGCAATTCTCTGTCCCCATGTCTTTATTCTTCCTAGTCTTATTGGAGTAAAGGCCCACCCTACTCTGGTAACGACTCTATTACCAAATAAGATCACATTTGAGGGTTCTGGTAGGACATGAATCTGGAGAGGACACCATCCAGCCAACACCCCAGAGGAAATAATGACATCCGAAATGGTGTGGCCGAGTGATCCAACCTGTCGAGATTCACTGGGAAGCAGAGATCTACAGAGAGCTGAAGTCGTTCACACTGGCCTCAAACCATGCTGGCTCCCTTTGCCAGGCATCCGGAAGCCTTGATGGTTATGCTGTTGCGTGCGTCTACTTTTGAGAGCTGGCTCAGAGCACAGGGGTCCAGGCTCTAAAGTGATGTGTGAGTAACGATGCCACCTTTGGAATTTCTCATTTTGATCTCTGCAACCACTTGATTGCCCTTGGAGATCTCTCCTTAAGTAATATCCAAGCCCACTCCGATCTGGAGTGCACGGGGGCTAATGGGATCACTGGCTAAGGTGAAATGGTTGCAGATGGCAATGTGAAGACTAATTTATTTCAGAGGCTTTTAGGAATTCATGTGCTTTTAATGATAGCTTACTAGAACCACGGATCCCTCATTTTCATTCATTCAGGGGAGAGGCTATTGCCCATTATTAACAACAGAGGAAGGCAGTGTGGGCAGCTAATTGACCCAGCTATGCTGACACCATTGTGGTGGGTTATGAAAGCTGAAGCACTCTCCTATGCTCCCAGGACCTTTGTCTGTTTTTCTTTCTCTCTCTTTTTTTTATGTCGACTTCTTTAACCTCTCTATAAGCCATGTTCAGCTACGTGCCTCTCTCTCTCAATCAAGCTTCCGTCTGCCGGGCCTGCGCTAAGGTCTGCTAGGTGGTGTTTTCTACGGTTGTTGTTGTCCATACCTACACCAATGGTTGCTCTTCCACCACCCAGAAGGGGTAGAAATGGGTGGCATACATGCTGTCACTCATTCTGCTTTGGTCATTACCGGATGAAGCTGACATGCTGGCTGCCACCTTGTAGGAAAAAAGAGAAAATCTGGGAAGAGAGGAATGGGAAAATATATTTCCAATTGCTCTTGATGTAAAGGGAGGGAGTGGAGGGAAGTCTTCAAGAGTCAGAAATCATTAATTTCAGGAAGACAATGTTATTCATTTCACATGTCTATAAATTCACTCCACTCCAGTGTCCCCCAATCTGCACCAAGCAAGGCGGCTCCTCCTGGACTGGCTCTGCCTCTGACCACCATCGATTGAACCCAAACTCGATCTTCCCATCTGAATTTATGTTCTGCCTTTGATTAGTTGCAGGGTTATACATAGGTTTTACACATCTTAAGGGTTGGATTTTTTTTGTGAAGGGTTTTTCACCAGGGCAGCACTTCAAGAGGCCCGGGTTCACCTATGCTCTGTTCTGCCTCTTATTCCACCATGCCAGTGAAGAAAGCCCCAGAGTTTTGGGTGCTGAGATAACAGTCTGGGTCTGAGAGTCACTGGCAACCTTTGTGGTTTAGGAAATGACACGTAATCACTCATGATGTGAAAAGCGTGGGTTTGAAGATAGGCTCTCTTGGATTGTAGGTCAGGTTCTTTATAGTCTATCTTTATCTTTTGGATACTTGTTGGGTCCTCTTTAATCCATTCAGTTCTGATGCTATCCAACTAGGAGATACTTACAGACATCTGTGCTCTGAGACCCATGTTCTGAGGCTGTACTCTACCGGGCTAGAACCCATGTTTCTGACCAACTTCCTACAAATCACCTTTACACAATTTTCCCCTCTGGTTTGATTAATTTGCTAGTATCTCACAGAATTCAAGAAATATACTCATTTTTTTACCAATTTTATTTTTTCCTTTTTTCACTTTTTAAATTTTCTTATTTTAATTTTTTAAAAAAGAAAACAAACTATCTTTTTTGAATTTTACATACCAATCCCAGTTCCCACACCCTCCCCTCCTCCCATTTCCTCCACCCTCCCCTCATTCCATCCCCCATCCACTTCTCAGAGAGGGTAATAAACATTGCTTTGGGGAAGATCCAAGACCCTCCCTTCAAGAAAATATTTTACTAACACTTTTTAACTACTATAATATATATGGTAAAGAACACAGATCAATAAATAATCTGATGAAAAGCTACATGGGCTGAGTCCTAGAAACTCCTTGAGTTTAGGAAATTCTGATTCCATGGAGTTGGGGTACCCAGTTCTCCCAATGTGTGGATTTGACCAATAACCTGGAAGCTATGAATGCTATGCAGTGGTTAAGGATTTTTACGGGAGATCCATCGCACCATGATCCAAAGTCTGTTTCCACCGGACACCTTTCTCTAGTGAAAGGGGTACAGGAAGGGTGCAAACACCATGACTTGCTCCTTTTGGTGATTAAACCACACTCTATAGCCCACTCAGGGTCACTGCATTAGGACAAAAGATGGTCATATCATGTGGGAAATTTGAAGAGATCGAGTTCTGTGCCAGAGGCTCCCACCACACAAGAAATTGCAAAGGCCTTAGGAAATCTGCCCTGGGGAATAGGGGAATCATGACCAAATTATCAGAAAAACAAAACAAAATAAAACAAAACACCTTTCCTGGTAGCTCCCTCTATAAGGGTGTTAGAAACCCTGTCTCAAGATCCAGGGCAGAAACTTTCCTAAAGATGATGTCATGCAGAAAAGTTAAAAGATTTTATTAATTCTGTGCCAAGAGCTCTGTTTGTAGAGGCCTTTGTGTGTGTGTGAAAATCATCTATATGTGTATGTTTGTATGTATATTTCTTGTTATTATACAGTGTTTTTTGATCATTTCCATTTTTCTACTATATTACTTACTTTTGTTGAACCCCTGACATGCTGTTAATAAAAAAAAGTGACATCTAACTGAAATCTAGGCTTAATAATGATACAGTATAGTCAGGCAAAATTCTTATATAGAGAAAACTGAGTGACAGATACATGAAAATAGCAACCCTGTAACATTTTCCAAAGCTAAAATTATTCCAATAGTGCACACACGTTACACATACTATATATATACATATATACAAACGATAGCATATATTTATGGGAGGCTTTCATGATCATTACTACAATTTATTTTTGCTTTTCTTTTTCTCCAGTCTGTTCCTCTAACACTAGTCTTCGCTTCGTCCTAAGTGCTGTGAATTTAAGTTAGCTTTCAAGTTGCCGGGTTGAATGGCCATGCAGTTCTTCTGTGAGACTGTTACCTTGCCTGTTTGAGCTTTGTCAAGTTGTTTGGTGTTTCCCAGCGGGTTACTTCCTCTTCTTAGGCAAAGAATGAGAACGTTTATGGAGAGTGCATGTGTAAAGCCCCTGGCATAGGTAAATAGGATTGAAGTGTCCATCATCATTGTTGGCAGCAGTGTCTCCAGGAGCAGAATCCATGGCAAAGTATTTTACATACCTACCATGGTTTGATAGGGCTAATGTTTGTTAATATTAGTCTTATACTGGATAGAAACATTTTCCATATTCTACATTATAATTGTGAAATATAATGCCATAAAGTCCTAAAGGATTACAGTCAAAGCTGATGGTGAACTTCAGCAAGAAATAGAAATGAGCCCATAGGAAAAGCACAGATTTCACGATTGTATTCGTTTTGTGTTGTGTGTTTCATGGTGGCATTTCTCACTTGTCCTTCTCGACTACAGCTCTGTCCCTCTCACTCCTGCACCATGTTCTGATCCCTAGGAAGTCATATTTTACAGACTGGGGCAGCTGAGTTCCTTGCTCCTCCTAGGACCAAGTGGCAGATTCAATGGGATGCTGAGGATGAGAAGCAGGGTGTCTGTGTCTGTTGACTGATGCCAAGGTTCTTTTTACATACTTCCTTCTACACTCAGTTATATAGAAGTCTCCAAATTCTGGTAATAAATTCCTCCCATGTAAATACCCCCTGAATTAAACTTTCTAAAATAATGTGAATTAACTCTGACACCAATTTAATCACCAAGGAATTTGTTTTGACCAGTTATAATTTAATTTATCATTGTAGATGGATTTTGAACAATGACTTTAAAAATGGTACCCAAGGTTCAGAGGAAGTCATTCTAATATGCTCTTCTTCAATAACATATGCTGATGAATGGAAGCATCAAAATGGTTCCCATTACCCACTTAAGATAAATTTCCTGTAAAAAAAAAAGGTCATACTAGAGTATATTACATCTTGGGGCTAGAGAGATGACTCAGCAGTTAATAGAGCCTACTACTTTTGCCAGTGACCCAGGTTCAGGTCCCAGCATCCACACTGGGCAGCTCCCCTGTAGCTCCACTTCCAGGCTCTTCTATCCTGTAGGCACATGCAAGCACAGGGTATATGCACACACTCACACATACACACATTAAATAAATAAACAAGTGAACAAATAATCTTTAAAAAAGGAAAATATTGCAGTCTACATAAAGATTTCTAGAAGAGCAATCAACATTTAGAAACTTTACAGTGTGCTAGGTTCCCTTCTAAGGGATTTTAATGTTTTAGTCTTTAAAATACACCAAGAGTTAGTTACTATTGTAATTCATTGAAAGGTAGAGAAGTTAACAACTTTTTTTTAAGACCACATGATGCATAAATGGACATGCTAAGATTTCCCCCCAAGCAAAAACCTCTTGGGACCATTGTTGACATGATGGCGACAGTATGGAGTGATTTTACTTTGGTTTCAAGACTTGACTTAAATGTTACCCTCACAACAAGAAATCAATGACATCTTATCACTGACTCAATGTGAGTATTTAACATATACTTCAGGGTTTGGGGCAACCTAAAGGGATCGTGCAATGCTCCAGGGCTAGTAATAGTAAAAAAAAAAAATCATATCCCCACCATGAGGACATGAAACGGGTCCTGGAATTTCAATAGTTACTAGGCAGAGTTTTCACTCCAGGAAGGCTGCCAAGCAGATGTTGCCAAACAAAACAGCTATAACTATGCAACGTGGGAGCCAGGGGAAGAAATACTACCTGCTCATTTCCTCTACATTTACTCCTCTTCTGGTAATTTTTTAGTCAATTTCATGTAGCTACAACAAAATCTCTGGAGCTGGGGTGCTGTATAATGAAAAGAAGTTCTGAAGGTTTAGGAGCACGGCGTTGGCTCTGGTCAGCTAGTTGAGGGTAGCATGACAGATGGTATCCAAATGGTAACGGCACAAGTGGAAGAACACAAGGCAAGGAAGGAGAGCTTTGTGTGGGGAGCTTAGCTTCTGGCTAGCAACTCGCTTTTGTAGAACATTCTAGAGGGAATGCATTCCTCAGAGAAGAGCATCCATTCCTATTAGAAACCTAACCTCTTTCCAAAGGCTCTACCTGTTAAAGGTCCTGTTTCTTTTTTAAAATTTTATTTTATTTTAGTGTATGTGTATGTGCACGTACATGCACAGGTACACACATGAAGACCAGAGGACGGCTTCATTTTCTATCTTAATCTTTGAGGCAGGTTCTCTGTCTTGCCAGCCTATCACCCGCTTAGTTCTGGGGATACAGGCATACACAAGCTGTCTGGCTTCTTATGTGGATACTGGGATCTGAACAGTGGTCCGCATGCTCATACTCACTGAATCACCTCTCCAGTCCACATTGTGTCTTAACATTGTCACACCAGGCCCACAACCCCAAACATCTCTTCTGCCAATTCAACCTGATCAGAAGCCAGAAAGTTCAGAGCTCTGTTGGAGTGTATAAGGCTCTCCTCAGAGGATCTGGAGCTTGGAGAGAATAGTGACTATCAAACAGAGTAAGTTTTTCTACTTGAGGAGATAATTTTCTTTTGAAATCAGAATTTTTGTATAAAACTGAAATCCAAAGATAAATTAGCATTATCCAAAGTGTGTTCTTTAAAAACTGTGTCTGCACTAAGTTAACAACCACATCGAAGACTAAAATATAGAAGTGATGTGTCTAGTTGAAAAGGATTCAGTACAGTCTTTGGGATGAACTCAGTTAAATGATTAATTTACAGATATACTTTTCTAATACAGAACTGACCATTTATTATGTAAAGAACCTGAAATCACTCAAATTTTACTTTTGTGTTAGCTTTGGAGCAAATTTAGCTGAGCTGATCTTCGACTTAACCAAAATGTGCTTTCATAGACTGGACCCCATCCTTGATCATGACATATCAAAACAAAATCCTGGGATCTCAGTCAGCTTCTGATTTTATCTTACAGTCTTACATACCGGCGTTTTATTTGTTAATGTTATTTGTGTGGATGACTTCTTTCTATTTAAACATAGAATTTTTTTTATAAGTAGAAGTCCTTTACTCTGTTCAGCTTAAAAATCTTGCTCACTTGCAGTGATGAGCCCGTGCCAGTGTAATATTGTTATCCAAAGACAGTTCTGCCCCAAGAAAGACTAAATTAGGTATAGGAGGGCATGAAGGACTTAAGACAGTAGTGTGCTTACCCCCCCCACACACACACTTCATTTTCCTTCTGTAAAGGTTTCAACACATTAAGTTTAGCTAAGTCTAATGACAGAGTGCCTCTGAGTCTATAGATGTGAATACTAAATCAAAGCTGCCTTTGGTTTCAGGCTCTTACTGACTTGGGGCTGTGGCTTCACTTTGCATTATTACAATGTAATGTAAAGCTGTGGTCTAACTTCACACAGTGATCGCAACTCAGGAAGCGATGTTATAGGCTACAGCAATCAAAAGCCAGTTAATGCTAGAGATAAACTGGGCGAATCATAGATGTTTTCTGGAATTTAAGCAATTGAATTGGTGCTTTGAATTATTGGTGTTATAGTTTGAATATGATGTGTTACCTTCACGAAGACTAGTGTGTTAATATCTTGGTCCCTTGGGGCTGAAGAGGTGGCTCAGCAGGTAGGAGCTCTTGATGTTCTTGAAAAGGACCCAGGTTCAGTTCCCAGCATCCACAATCATATGTAATTCCAGCTCCAGGGTATCCAGTGCCTCCTCTGGCCTTCTCAGGTACCAGGTACATATACGGCACACATACAAACATGTAAGCAAAAGCAAGCACTCACACACATAAAATTAAATAAATTTATGAAGACTTGGACCTATTTGGGGACTTACTGGAAACCTCGGGGGACCGAGACTAGCAGAAGTGTCTGAGAGGCCATTGAGAGTGTGCTATGGGGGGGGGGGTATAATCCTTTGCTCCCTCTCTCCCTCCCTTCTTACCTTCTTCCTTCCCCTCCTTCCTCCCTCCCTTCCCCCTCTTTCCTTCCTTGCTACACACCATGAGGTAAGTAGTCTTTGCCGCATACTGCTGTCACGAAAATCTGCTGGACTGTGGGCCTAGATTGATGAGCTAAGAACTGTGTGCTGCAGTCTCTGAAACTGTCAGTGAAGTAATCCTTAGCTCCACACTATTTTCTTAGGGATCTGTCACAATGATGAGAGAATAGGTAACAAAGAAAGCGAGTAACAAAAGAGTGAGTTCATTGTTGTAACTAAACCTGGCCATGTATGTCCTTAAGCCTTTAAAACTTTTCAGAAGAAGTTTTGGAGATGTTTAAAGAACCAGGCTGGCGATGGTGCCAGACACTGTTAGGCTTCCATGGATGATTGTGGCGGGAGCTCAGAAGAACAGAAGGCTGACAGGAATGTTGACAGCAGGCTATGCTGTGGGGGGCAGACAAAATCAAAGGCCTGAGAGAATATGCCGGCTCTTGATTTGGGCACAGCCAAGTCAAGGACCTCATACCCTCAGGCTCTGACTGATGCTAAAGACTTCCTAAAGGACTGAGGAAGAGTGTTGACAGTTTGTCTAGAAAACGCCCAACATAGCCTTCTTTCTAGTGGCTTGGCTCTGTATTCTGATCTTCAGGCAAGCTTTATGTGTTAAAACACAAGCAAAATATCAGTACATTATATGACATTCTAGCCTTCGGAATATGACCGTTACTGGGGCTGGTTTTACTAGGAACTGGGAATGAAAAGCAGAACACAGAAACCTGAAACGTTTTCAGTTTCCTGAGAAAAGGAGCATGGGTCAAGCTGCGAACAGGGATGGTGTGGTTGGCAGAGCTTAGGGCAAGGAGAAAAGATGCCAAGTTCTGACCTCAGAGGAGCATCAGGAATCGGACATCACCTGTGGCGGGGCTAGGGCATGGGAGAGTGCAATTGATTTCCCCTATAGGAGGTAGAGTTTCTGGGGAACACTGCACAAGGCCACCTGGGTCAATATTTCCTCCTGAGCTGTTTCATTTCTCAGTCACTCTGATGACCAGGGCACTGCAGGTGTGGTCTAAGAGGACCTGACCCATCATGCAAATTGGCACAAACCTTTCTGCCATCCATCCTATGCTGATTTTGGAGGCGTGTAGCTCGCAAGAGTTACAGGGTCATTGGAGGTTCCCATCCACACCTCTAAAGAAGGCCTGGGAAGCGGGGCTTGCCAAACTGCCAAGATACCTAAAGGCAGACGGCTCTTTGAGAAGGTGATGCATGAAGCCTCCAGGGTAAAGCCACAGATTAAATGGACAAGGCAAGGAGTTTAAGTTTTCCAGAATTATGCAACATCTGCCCAGAGACATTGCATATAGCCAGCAAAGTCAAATCAAAGGCGAGGGCATGTAGGCTTCATTTGGCAGAGTTGTTGGGGGTGGGAAAGCTTGAACCCTTTGGGGTGTACAACACACCACCACAGATCCTAGACAAGAGGCTACAGGGTGTCTTACATTCACCAGGTTTCAGACTGGAGTCGATTCTGTTTTTACTTTGCTCTTCTCCCACTTGGAATGGGAATGTTTGCTGCTGTATTTCTGAACTGTGTGTAACTTGTTTGTGTCGGAGGTACTCGCAGACTCTAAAAGAGCCTTAGGTCTCAGGGAGACTCTGACCTTAGAACCTGGCCAGTGATGAAATGGGTAGGACCACAGATAGGATTATTAGAGAGGAGCTGAATGCATGTTTGTATTGTGGTGTAGAAGCCAGCCCTGTGGAGGTCAGAGGCAGACCATATGACTTGGATACGAAATAAGCGTCTCAAAAAGGCTCATACATTAAAGGCTTGTCTGCACCTATTAGCGCTTTTTCGTAAGATTATGGAAATTTTAGGAGGTGAGGCCTGTCTCCAAGAGGTAGATTCTTTGGGTGTGCCCTTGGAGGCTACATCTTGCTCTACACACATCTCTGCCTCTTTCTCTGCATCTTTCCTATGTTGAGGTGACTATCCATTGCTGCAGTCTCTGCGCTCACTACTGCACCATTCTGTCTGACCAGGAATCTAGAAGCCATTCGACTAAGGACTCTGAGCTAAAAACTCTGAAACCTTGAGGTAAAACCAATCTTGTCATAGCTACAAAAAGAAAAACAATAGGCTAGTACAAAAGTAAGTGGTTTTTTTTTTTGTTGAAATTTGTTGTTTGGTATTGGAGTATATTCTTAATAAGTGTGGCTAGGTCATACATCATTTTAATGCATACTTCTTGCTTCATGGTTTTTTGATAATGACATTATGTGCTGTTTATTTTATGTTATGGAAATTATGTTAGAGAAAAAGAAAATTCAAGTGATGTTTAAAATTTGTAAGTTTATTGTATTTATTATTATTTGTGCATGTGTGCGTGCATGCATGCATATATACGTGTATGAGTGTGTGTGTATGTGTGTGAGTGTATTTGTGGGCATGCATATGGAGATCAAAGAGCTTTGTGGAGTCAGTTCTCTCCTTCCAGCTTTATAGGTCCCGTGGACTGAGCTCAGGAGCTTCAGCATGCAGGGCAAATGCCTTTCTTTACCCACTGAACCAGCTTGCTTGCCCCAGATTCCTTTCTTATCCAAACTCAAAATGAATTATAAAACAATTAAGACAACTTGAGAAATCTAAGATATCGCCACACTGACATCCAAATGGGTTGCACCAGCTTGCACTTCCACGAGCAATCCAGGAGTGTTCCCTTTACCCCACAACCTCTCTAGCACAAGTTATCATCAGTGTTTTTGTTCTTGGCGATTCTTACAGGTCTAAGATGGAATCTCAGCATTGTTTGGATTTGCATTTCTCTGATGACTAAGGATGCTGAGCATTTCCTTAAGTGTCTTTCAGCCATTTTAGATTCCTCTGTGGGGAGTTCTCTGTTTAGCTCTGTACTCCATTTTTTATTGCATTATTTGTTCTTTTGATGACCAATTTCTTGAGTTCTCTGTATATTTTGGAGATCAGCCCTCTGTCTAATGTAGGGTTGGTAAAGATCTTTTCCCATTCTGTAGGTTGTCCTTTTGTCTTGTTGACTATGTCCTTTGTTTTACAGAAGCTTTTCAGTTTCAAAAGATCCCATTTATTAATTGTTTCTCTCAGTGACTGTGCTACGGGGTTCTATTTAGGAAGTGATCTCCTGTGCCAATGCGTTCAAGTCTACTTCCCACTTTGTCTTCTATGAGGTTCAATGTGGCTGGCTTTATGTTGAGGTCTTTGATCCATTTGGACTTGAGAAAATTAGGAAACAATCTTCCTCAAAACCCAGCAATACCACTTTTGGGTATATATCCAAAGGATGCTCAACTGTACCACAAGGACATATGCTCAACTATGTTCATAGTAGCATTGTTTGTCATAGCCAGAACTTGAAAACAACCTAAATGCCTCTCGACCGAAGAATGGATAAGGAAAATGTGGTACATTTACACAATGGAGTACTAAACAGCAGAAAAAAATAACGACATCTTGAATTTTTGCAGGCAGATGGATGGAGCTAGAAAACATTATCTTGAGTGAGGTAACCCAGACCCAGAAAGACAATTATCACATGTACTCACTCATAAGTGATTTTTAAACACAAAGCAAAGAAAACCAGCCTACAAATCACAATCCCAGAGAACCTAGACAATAATGAGGACCCTAAGAGAGATATACATGGATCTAATCTACATGGGAAGTAGAAAAAGACTAGATCTCCTGAGTAAACTGGGAGCATGGGGACCTTGGGAGAAGGCTGAAGGGGAGGGGAGAGGTAGGGAAAGGAGCAAAGAAAAACGTAGAACTCAATAAAAGTTAATAAAACAACAACAACTTGAAATATCAACAACACATTTGGTCCAAGAATTGCTAAGGAATGCATAGTGCACTGGTGATTCAAGAAAATTCTCAAAGGAGACACAGCCTCAGTGGAGAGGAACAGAGGACTGGTCAGGGCTAACAGTAACTATCTAAACAACCACGAAAGTTGTTCTTCGTTGTTTTTTTTATTTATTTTTATTAAAGATTTCTGTCTCTTCCCCACCGCCGCCTCCCCTTTCCCACCCCCCCCAATCAAGTCCCCCTCCCTCGTCAGCCCAAAGAGCAATCAGGATTCCCTGCCCTGTGGGAAGTCCAAGGACCATCCACCTCCATCCAGGTCTAGTAAGGTGAGCATCCAAACTGCCTAGGCTCCCACAAAGCCAATACGTGCAGTAGGATCAAAAACCCATTGTCATTGTTCTTGAGTTCTCAGTAGTCCTCATTGTCCGCTATATTCAGCGAGACCGGTTTTATCCCAGGCTTTTTCAGACCCAGGCCAGCTGGCCTTGGTGAGTTCCCGATAGAACATCCCCAAAAATATAATGTAATTTTTTATTGATCTTTGGAAGTTTTATGTCATGCACCTCAATCCCACTCAGTTCCAAGTCCTTCTGCCCTCCAGCTTTGTAGCCTCCTCCCCAAACAAAATAAAAAATAAAGTGTAAGATTTAACAAAGAAAAAAACGACATTTTGCTGACCCCTCTGGGCAATGATCCACTCCGCTATCGATTGCAGCCGTCTCTCATACTCGTCACAGGAAAGTAGATCTTCTTACATCTCCATGAGAAACTGCTGAAGGACTCAATGTGAACCATTCTACTCTCTGACATTTGGAGTAAATTGAAAGAACAAAAAACCTTGATAAGTGGGCGTAACATGAGGGGGGGCCTGCTTGTTGTTGTTTCTGTCCTGCCCAGTACCCCCAGCTGTTTAGTCCTAGAGAAAAATCACACATAGTTCTCCATAAATTATAAGCTGATTGGCCCATTAGCTCTAGCCTCTCATTGGATGACTCTTACATCTTGATTAACCCATTTTTCTGATCTATGTTAGCCATGTGGTTCAGTACCTTTTTCCAGTGGGGCAGATCACATCCTGCTGCTTTGGTGGTCTGGGCAGGAGTGGGAGGAATCAACTTCCTCCTTCCCAGAATTCTCCTGTTCTCATTACATCATTTCTGCTTCCTGTCTGGTTTTCCTGCCTATATTTCCTGCCTGGTCAATCAGCGTTTTATTTATAACATGATTGACAGAATACAGACAATTCTCCTCCACCAAGTGGGTGTCTTATGAACTGGATCAAATGTTTGAAAATGTTGTCTTAAACTGTTGCCAGCATCTCTTATTCTACCCAAGTATCTGGGACTGCTTCTTGACTGGCTTGTGATATGCAACTGAAAGTAGATTATCTACAATAATCAGTTATGACTAGATTATTGGTTAGGTGAAGAAAAAAAGCCCCACTGCACTCTCCAAAGCCACACTTGTCCCCAAAAAGATCATGGTCATTATTTAGTGGTTTGCCGCTAATCTGATCCAGTATAGCTTTCTGAATCCCTACAAAAACATTATCCTTGAGAAGAGTATTTGGCAACTTGATGGGACACATCAGAAACTGTAAGCTTTGCCATTGTCATTGACCAATAGAAATGGCACCATTCCATTCCACAACATCCAGTGGCATCTCCCCAAACCAGTGCTTCAGGGGCTGAACATGTTGTTCTGTGAGGTTCTGCCTAATCCACCACATTCACCTGGCCTCTTGCCATCCTCCTTCCCTGTCATCATGCATCCCACCAACTCCTTGCAGAGAAAATGCTCCCAGTGCCAACAGGATGCACAAAATGCTTTCCAAGAGTTTGTCAAATCCTGAAGCACAAATTTTATACCATGGCAACAAACAAACTTCCTTCTCATTGGCAAAAACTTGCTGTTGGTTATGATTCCCATTTTGATTAATAAAGATGTCTTTGAGCATAGTTAGAGTCACTTAAAATTCAGAGTCTGAAACTGTGATTCCTTTTGCAATGTGGCTTACTCCTCTGTTCATTCAAGATGCCACTTTATAAACTCTGAATTCATTTTCTAGTCCACTAGTCTGTAAATTGAGGAACTTTGGGGGGATTCTGTGAAACCATTATTTGTAAAATTTTATTGCTCTCAGATTTTTTTTTTTTGCTGTCTCTCTTGAATTATTTTTCTAGTATTTAACTACAACAACCATTTATCTATACTGAATTTGTTCGTGGGTGTGTGTGAATGAAGGTGTATGTGTGTGTGTGCTCGCATGCATGGGCACATGCATGTGTTTTTATGCATGCAGTTAACATGTGTGTAGAGGTCAGAGATCAACACTGAATGTCATTCTTCAGGAGTTATTCACCTTGTATTTTTTGAGACAGTGTTTCTCTCTGGAACCCAGGGCCCACTGCTAGTGAGGCTAGAAACCCCAGGAATTTTTTGGTCCTCACCTTCTCAGTGCTGGGATTACAAGAGCATGCCATTATATCTGGCTTTTCACGTGGGTTCCCAGGATGAAACTCTGGTCCTCATGTTCGCATAGTGTGATACTCAAGGTTGGTTTGCTCTTGTCAATGTCAACACAACACAAGTTAGAGTCATCTGAGAAGAGGGGACCTCAATTGAGAATACGCTTTCATCAGATAGTTGGTGGGTAAGCCCGTGGTGGCATTTTCTTGATTGATGATTGATATAAAGGGCCAAGCACCCTGTGGGTGGTACCATTCCTGGACAGGTAGTCCCGGGTAGTATAAAGGAAGCCGGACAAGTCATTGAGAACATGCATTCCTCCATGCCTCTGCTTCAGTTCCTGCATTCAGATCCTGCTGGAGTTCCTGCCCTGACTTCGCCTTCTTGATAGACTCTAACTGAAAGCTGAAACAAACCTTTCTTTCCAAGTTGCTTCTGATCACGGTGTTTTATGACAGCAATGGAAACCTAACTGGATCACATAGCAAGCACTTTACTGACCAGCTGGCTTGGTTTCTGAGACCATTGTTTCAAGTTCACTGCCTATTTGGATGATTGAAAACAAGATTGTCATGGGGCACAAGGGGCAGCAATCAAAATTCTGCCTAAGCACTTGTCAGCAAAGGGGGCTTGGGGGTCTGTGTTTTGTTCCACCCGGCAGATTCACTTAGAATGGTTTATGCACCTTCATATATTTCATTTCACCCATACAGAGGCATAGATGCTTTATTTGTTCACTTTACAGATATTAAAATTGATTGATCTCCTGTGAATGGAAAGCTGATTTTTTTTTAACTGTGGTATTTTAACCTGTGCTTCTCAAGAAAAGTAAGGGAACCCAGAAGGGAAAAAATGCCTCTGGGATGGATACCTGGAAATGAGTGTGGACATTTAACAGCATACATATACATATATGTATGTGTGTGTGTGTGTGTGCTTAGAAATGTACTGATGAGTAAGAACACCAGGTATCTGGGGATATTCTGCATATCCTGGCATGAGTCATTCATCCGCATAGCAAGGACCAGCTGGGAAGCACTCACCACAATTTTCTTTAAGGGTGTGGCCATGACAGGTTGACTATGCTCTAGTGGATGGCCCCATACTCATGAGAATATGGGTATATTGAACTCTGAATTTTTAAAAGAAGAAGAGGAGGAGGATTGGGAGTGGGAGAAGATCTGGGAGGAGGTAAGGAGAAGAGTAGGGAATGAAGATGATTAAAATACAATGTACACATGTATGAAATTATCAAAGAGTAATGTGCTATATTAAAAAAGAAACACTGATCCATACTACACTAAAATAAAGTTGAGGAACATGGGAATCGTTTATAATTTGGAAGTAAAGGTAAGAATATTCTTGTATTTATAATTTTATAAATTTTGTCCAGTATCATTTGTGAAATTAATGAAGATATTACATTTGCATATAAGAATTCTTATGGCTATTGATGATGTGGAAGGTCAGGAAAATGGCTAGACTCTAAAGTGAGTAAGGAGTTACTTAGTGATAAGGTTTATTAGATTCTAGAAGCCCCCTTTTGCATTCTACTTAAAACTAGTCTAAAAATTATGTGGAATTCCAGTATTTATTAGGATTTCGGGCAATACTTTCTAAGAAGCAGGCCAGCTTTTGAGGAATGATTCTGGGAAGCTGCCTCGTTACGTTCACCTCTCTCGAAGCGGGTGAGTTATATTCCAGCTCTCCATGGTCTTGCCTGTTTTTGTTAGACTATGCAAATTGACGAGAGAAACAGGGGCTCGTTTTTCTGATCAGACAGAGACAGGAAGAAGCATTTCCTTGGAAATTCCTGCTTTCTGACCCTTCCTAGATCCTGTCCAGACACTCAAAAGTTCTCCGCCAAAGGGCCCTTCGATTTATATCAGGGGCTTCCTTGGGGTCGTCGTGGGAGAGACTGGAGCAAGAACTGCAGTGCAAATGAAGAAAGCAGAAAGGGTGGACTCCGGGTAGTCTGAGTCTAGGACACCGAAGCCTAAGTCAGCTTCAGTTGTAAGTCTACCACCGTTCATTGGCCATGTGACCTCGAAGAGGTCACTGAGTGTCTGTAAGCATCAGCCTCTCCATAAAACGGAGCATAATAGTAGTGTGCTCACATCAGAGTCACAATTAAAATTAGTTGAGATGATTAGAGTAACATCACTGACCTATAGCACGCCGTCAGTAAATGAAAAGCATTTTATCCATGTCTGACCATATGCTGTGTCCTCAGATCCACCCCTTCCCCACAATACCCTGGATAGAACTCCACTTTCCACACTGAGGTACAATTTCAGCATCTTCCTAGATGCAGCAAAATGCCCACCAGGTTTACTCCCTGGGCTGCTGCTCTCTCTCCTGGCTTCCGAGGCAGTCGCTTAGTGGCTCTACTGCCCCTGGCTTCTGAGGCAGGCACCTAGTGGCTCTACAGCCCCTGGCTTCTGGTTTCCAATGCAACACAGACCTCATTTAAATCCCTGTCTGTCAAGCTGCTGGAAGGCCCACTAGAGAGTGTTCTACTCACAGTACAATGACCTTATTCTCTACTCTCCTAAGGCCCTTGAAGGGAGAGGGCCAGTCTCAAGGGGAGACCTTGGTCATCCTGGCCTACCATTAGGGCTGCCACACTTTCTTCTTTGCTTCCATGAAGAAATTACATCCCTTGCAGTAGTAGTATCCCGTGACAATGGGCTATAAACACTAGGGGCAAACAAGGAAAGTGATAAAAAGTTGGACTCTAACATGGCTGAGTGACTAAGTATGGCTTTAGGCCGCCAACCTCATGCTTGCTATTTTGTGAGGTAAAAACACATCTTTGTTTTTTAGCCACCAAAAGTCAAAATATCTACCATTTCCAGCTACAGGCATTTCTGGCTAAAGAAAATTAAAACTCCACATCTTAGATACTCATTTGCTAACAAATCTCTCTCTCTCTCTCTCTCTCTCTCACACACACACACACACACACACACACACACACACATCCATTACATATATTTGGGTAGATTACCACATGTGTCTAAATATTTGAGGACTGTCCTTAGAAAGGTCTAGGTTTCCTTCCCAGGACATATGGCCTACCAGAGAGACGCACTTCAACAAAGGAAACTGGATGGAAGTGCTTGCTACGTGGCTCCTTAAAGAAACCGTCCCCTCCCTTTCTGTCAAGAGACTGGTGCTTTTTTATGGCATTTAAGATAGTCCATACTTTTCTTGAAAATCTATCTCTCCCTACTAAAAATCTAACAGGCAATTCCAATGCTCTTATTTTGATTTGGGCTTTGAGTCAAAGCTCCATCAAGCTGGGTATGAATTAACTCTGAACTCAACAGATTCTGTTCCCTCATCTGTCCAGACAGCTCTGACTGTAGGAATGGGCTACAGTGCTGGCCAAATAGCCAGAACTGCAGGAACAGGGCTAGATGTATGGGTTCTTCTTGATAATTGCTTCATATCCCATTGTTTAGAAACACTGACTGCACACACACGTGGGTGGTACTTGCTTTCTTATTGCTGTTTGTGTGAACGCACAAAACCATCCTTAAAAAAGTACCTAGCACCATGTCTGTTGTTCTGTAAGATCCTATTTTTTTTTAATTCAGGAAAAATAAAATACTGATAAAGTAATAGAGGCTGAGATGCAACAGGGGGCCTGGAAACATGTCAACAACATGGGTTATCCCTGCTTCCATGCTCGTTTCCGGAACTAATCACTGGCAGTTTCTCTGTACGTTCTTGTTACATCCTATGTCTAATTCTACCTCACTGACATTAATGAGAGGACTCAACGGGAACATGTGCTTAAAGGAGACTATTTCTGTCATGTCATTAATTAATTTATTCATATCTTCATTCAATACAATTTTTACTGAATGATTGTCTATTATGTCTCAGGTTATGTTCTAGGCCCAGTGAATACAGGAGTCAAGATCTCTACCTGTGTGTTTTAGGTTTTGTCAGTGTGATACAAATCAGTTACCTGGGAAGGGAGCCTCAACAGAGGAATTGCCTCCATCAGACTGACCCATGGGCAAGCCTGTGGGCCATTTGCTTGACTGGTGATTGATGTGGGAGGCCCAGAACACAGTGGGCAGATCCATGCCTGAGAAGGCAGTCTTCTCTTGTATAAGAAAACAAGCTGAGTCTGGCGGTGGGGACTCATGCCTTTAATCCCAGTGCTTAGGAAGCAGAAGCAGGCAGATCTTTGTGAGTTTGAGGCCAGCCTGTCTATAGAGCTAGTTCTAGAACAGCCAGATATATATATATATATATATATATATATATATATATATATATATATATATATAGAGAGAGAGAGAGAGAGAGAGAGCTTGGAATAGCCATGGGGAACAAGCCAGTAAGTAGCTTTCCTCCATGGCCTCTGCTTCAGTTTCTGCCTCTAGATTCCTGTCTTGTCTTTCCTTGCTGATGAAAGTCAAATAGATCCTTTCCTCCCCAAGTTGCTTTTGGTCAGCATTTATCGCAGCAACAGAGAAAGACACTAAGTGGCTTCTGGAGCTATAAGGTACATTCTGATGAGAATGGAGAGAAAATGGCAGCAAAGCGGATGTAGGTGAAGGGAAAGCGGGGGAGGGGCAGAGAATAAAAATGGAAGTAGACCCCATTGGAAGCCATTTTAATTCTCTAGACAAGGGAAGGTGGCACTGCTGAAGATGGAGAAAAATAGCTGTACTGGAAGTACATTTAGAAAGTAGATCTGCTGAATGTGTTGGCAGATTGCTCCAGTGTTAGCCCTCCTTGATGAAAGACCCTGTGACTGGGTGTGGCCATCTTGACTCAAGCACATACAAATAATCTATGGCTAGTTGCTAAGTGTTTGTGCTTCAATTTCTAAATCGGTAATGCATCTCAATAGTTTGAATGAATGAATTAATGTCTATGAAGATCGTAGCACAATGCCCGTCCCCGCAGGCAGTATTCAATATGTCTACCTGTTATTATTGATCCCACTGTGAAGCTAGGACATTTGTGAGCAGAAATGTTTGCACGCAAACCCCTTGATTTACAGCAGGCCGTGGAAAGAGTGGGGAGGCAATGGCAGGTGGTTGGCGAAGACTGTCTCTCGGAGGAAGGACGCTTGATTTGCCCCTGTGCTGAATGGGGGGGGGGGGGCACATGCTCCTTCCACGCTTGTAAGTCCATGCAGGATGTAACAGCCTATTCATAAAGAAACCTAATGCCGTTTTTTTTTTAATCTTTGGTAATTTCCCCTCAGATTCCCTTTTTTATTCTTGCACATTATTCATCTGTAATATAAAAGAGATAATATGGAAATTAGAGCACTAATTTCAGCCGTCGGGGGAATCAGGGCACAGTGTAGGGATTAAGAGACGAAAGGACCAAAGGGAAGACAGAAGCACCTTCCAGCCAGGTTGCTTTGAGCCTGTGGGGTTTTGTGAACAATTTTCAGAGGGTTGAATGGAAAATACCCCCTTTGCTGGGATACTTCTGCATGTGGTATCATTTAGTGGCATGCACAATACTTGTGGTTCCACACAGAAATTACTTTACTAGTGGGCTGAGGTATGTTGAAGGCAAGCTCCACTCAACAGCCACTTTGCCATTGTCTTTGCGTCAGTGAATAGGAAACCCTGTCATTAACTAGGCAGTGATTATAAACTGCAGACTAAGCGAAATCCCAATATGTCTCACCTGTGTCTTGCCATCACCCAGTGTCGATATTCCTATTTCAGAGAAGCAAAAACTGAGCCCAAAACAGACAAGCCATTGGCTCACAGTAATCACAGTAAACGATACATCTTGGGACTTGAACTTGGAAAATCCATCACTAAATGTTGTGGTTAACCATCGTCTGCTAATACCAATGTCTGTCAAATATCTTATAGAATTTTTATGCTACATGTGTGCCTGTGTGAAATATAAACCCATAAAACTAAAAAAGAAATAGGTTATTTTAAAGGAGCAGAGGCAAACAGATTGGCATATTATAATTCAGGTGGAATTGGATGCCTCCTTCAGTAATTCAATTTTAGAATCACTATCGTGGATTGCTCACCATGTGGTATAATTCAAAAAGTACATAAAACTCCCTTCTTTTTTTTCTGAAGTTAAAAACAACCTGTCCTGCCACGTAAAGATAAGCAAAAAGAAACAAACCGGCAGCATTTGATTCATATGCACAGCTTGGCTCTCTCTTTGCATGACTGTTCTAACCACTTCAGGCCCCGGACCTTGTGGATTGGACATTTTGTTTGTTCAGTCTGAAGTACAGCATCAGGAGGATATATAGACAGCCTCCCCCCACAGCCTCATCCTGAAGAAAAGTGAAACAGCATTGTCTTTCACAAATGCACACCCTTCATAAGAGACGCAGTGGAGTCATACGGTCCAACCTGTGACCCTTGCCAGGCTCGGCCGCCGCCCTGAGCAATGGAGGTATAACTGATCCGATGTGGGAATTGTTGACAAGTGTGACGTGCACACCGGGCATAAAGCAAGCAAAGAGTGCACACTATCTCACCATTCTTTATGGATCACGTTTTAATGACAGGTAATGCTTCACAAAGAGTGGATTAAATAATGTAGAGTACGAAATTCAATTTCACTAGTTTCTTTTCCATTTCTAATGCGGTTCTTAAAATGCTTGAAACTGTACACGCAGTTCATGCTATTTTTCTTCTGGGTGGCCCTGCCCTGGAGTTGCATATCGGCTTTATTTATTTTCAATCCCGTGTTGGAGATTAATGGGAGAAGGAGCCATGCCATCAAATACACAGAAGCATAAAACGCTGCAGCTCTTATTCAGTGGAGGGAAGTAATGTCAGGCCTTTGCCACTGCCCAGGGTGAAGTTCCACAAAGCCAAATATTTTCTTGACAATGCCTTTGAATTACACGAGGTGTCCTAGCCTTACAGTCAAGTACTTGTGATCATAAATATTGAATAACCACATGGGCCGGCGTACTGCATTTCTGTCTGTCACTGAAGGTGCTCCAGCCCTGCCTTGTACTACAGGCTCTGATTGTCATTTACCTGAATTGGTGCAGGCGAAACTGGATCATTCCCCCCCCTCATAGTCTCAGTTTTCTGTCAGCCAGCACCCCAGGACTTAGACATGGTCTTCCCATGAGGACACTTCAGCACCTTGCAAGCTGAAGTTCAGGAGAGTCAGCCCTGGTGGGGCCATCTTGATTCACTGAAGGTCAAACACCAGAAATAAATGCTTCATATTTTTTGGTCGAGACACACAATTCCGTGGCACACTTCCCAGCCTGCTCAAAAGGGCCTGGCAGGATTCAGCTGATGCCTTCAGAAGCAGCCAGCTTCCTAGAACATAGTAGCAGCCTTTCCCTCTTCCCTTTGTGTTCCTGGCCCTGCTCCCTGGCTCAGGTCCCCCCAAAAAATTACCTGCCGGAAACCTTTGTGTAAGGCTTTGCTATGGAGGGAGCTGGAGCAAGGCACTTTTAGAAAGGGAAACCTGGCAAACAGGACCTTGATCTATGTAAATCGGGAATGAGGAAGCTCATTTAAAGTGTTGTAGGAATTAGAGATTTAGAGATAACGTATAACATATAGAGATCCTAGCAGGAACCACAGGACTCTACATCATTATCATCTCCCTCAGTGTCCATAAGATAACATTTCACAATGATTTTGGTTTTGTGTTTTAGAGGAGAGGGCTTTGGAGAAGTTCTTTCACCTGAGTCTTGGGAAAAGCAATGATTTTCGGAAGTTTCTTCTGATGTTTTCTACCATTCTAGGGTATCCCGGAATAGAAGAAATAAGATTCTGTAAGGGTGTGCCTTGGAAAAATGTATCCATTTTGGAAAGGAAATTGGCCAGAGGATGGCTTCCTGGAAGCCAGGCTTCTGGTCCGGGATCTATCACTTCAGCTCCATACATGAAGACAGTGAGAAATACACGGGTGGTGTTTCACACACATAGTGCATTTAGACAAAAAGGCAAGAGGTTTTTCTGCTGACGCTGATATTTTGAAGTATCAAGAAATTAATGTGATTTACCATATAAATACTAAATAAAAGCGAAAGTGCCAGGTACTTCGTTTACAAGAACTTGCACTTCCCCAAGCACTGACAGTAGGAAATTATTCTCAGTCAGTGCCAGGGAAGCTCAAGTGATTTTGGGGTTCCTATTTCTTCTTATTGAGTTTATGAAGGGGCTGAAGAGGAGTCAGCTACTGTTTATCACAAGGTCACTGGGGTCAGGAATGAAGAGGCTGTTTGGTCCTAGACCAGCATTTTTCTGGGCCATTGACTTTGGAAATATACCTCAGCATCTACGGTATTGAATTTTCTGTTCTCAGTCACCTGCTTGTTCTTGAGATATCCTGCATCCTTCTAATCTTGACAGCACCACCTCTTTCTCTGGGTCCTCTAAGTATCCTATTTTCTTTTCATTTTCTTTCTTAGCTCTGTGAGAACAAAATATTTGGTTGTTCCCTATATAGACTGTGCATTCTGTCAAGTATCAGACATCACACACAGGTGTGCAGACTGAATAAAGGCCTTCTAAGGGTGCCCATGTCCTACACCCAGAATCTATTGCTGTGCTGTGTTTTGTGACAAACTGGGATTAAGATAGTAGAGAGAATGAAGGCTGTTGTTTGTCTGACCTTTTGATGAGCAGTAGGAATCAGAAGAACCTAAATGTGAAAAACAGTGTTTTGTCAGAGTGATTCAAACGTAAGATAAACTTGTCTTCCTGTTCTTAGCTTTAAAGAAGAAGAATGAACTACAAGGAATATGGACAACCAAAAAAAGGTGGAAATTCCATAGCCATAAATCCCCTCAGGGATCGTCCCTGAAGTCATGCAGCTCCATACAATCCTTATCCACCCGAGACGCACCTTGGACTTCAGTCCTCCGTGAGTTTACAAGAATAAGCTTGTGATAGTCACTCAGTGTGTGATAATGTATTATAGCTGCAGCAGGCAACACCACACTAAGATGCTTCTCTTCTACTGCTTTTGCCCCAGGATGACTGAGTTTTTCCATCCGTGTTGTGGGTTTGCCTAACTCTACCTGAGGGAGAAGAGTGTGGATCTCTGCTCTCAGATCAGACAACCTGTTGGGAGATATTTCTCCTTGACAGGATCACCCTACCAAAACATGTGTTTTGTGTACTTCCCCTTATTTTATGTTCTTCTAACCCTTTGTCAAATAAACAGCTCTGGTGATTACATGTTCTTTCAAACACACTAGCCTTGACACTGTGGTGGCAAAGAGCCGGACTCCATTTTTCCTTTTCTAGATCAGGAAGTCAAGGAATTAGTAGCTGCTGGAAGATGTATCTAGAAATTTGAAAACAAAGTAAAATAAAATTCTATCAGTCAACAAGTAAACTCTACTATCTTATTACAATACCAACTTGTGAGTCTTTAAAATGCAGTTGCATTGAATTCAAGGATTTTCTTGTTTCTCTAGCCTGTCTGGGGTTCCTTCACTAAGCGTGAATACTCCCATGTGCATGCAGTCAGAAGTGAAGCCAGAGGCAGGGCCGGTGTGAGGCAGAACAAAGAAAGCAGGAGGCAAGAGACACCAGAAAGACGAGTATTAACCACGACTTTGATAGGGAGGCCCATCAGCCAGTGAGGACCTGAGCAGCCAGGCATTCACGCCTGTGGAAGCAGAGCCTAGTCAGTCCCTCTGAGAGCAGCGGGCTTCTCCAGGTCTATCCCAGGAAGAGTGGTCTCTTCTATCTGCCACGTCTCAGGAATAACTTGTTTCTCAGCTTTTGGTCCATTTTCTTGCTTGTCTTTATTTCTTTTCCATAGAGTCCTCATCCTTTCCCCCCATCAACTAAGATTTTTCCAGAATCCCATAACAGTTTAAGCATCCAGCAAATACATTATTCTAATTTAATTTTTATTGCCATGGTAAAATACCCTGACAGAAAGCAACTTGGGGAATAAAGGGTTTATTTGGCTTACAGTTCCAGTTACGATTCATTATTTTAGGGAAATCAAGGCAGGAGCTGAAACCATGACTTTCATAATGAAGAGGAGAGAGGGACAACTCACGGATCCTTGCTTGCTTGCTCTCAGCTAGCTTTCCCTTCACCCTTGCCTAGGGAAGGGTGCTATTTGCAATGGGTCTTCAGTTATAACAATACTCCACAGACACACCCAAAGGCTAGTCTGAGCTAGACAAAGCCTCCTTAGGGTCTCTTCCACGGTGATCAAGGTCATGTCAAGTTGACAGCTTAAACTAATCAGTTCACACATTGTTTCAGTCCCTCTTAGGTCCCAAGTATAACTATAGGCCATGGGGATGAGATCTATGCTAATTTACCAAAGCAAATGAAAGGTTTTTTTTTTAATTATCTATATCACACATAAAGGGCATAAATAACATAACCTATAAAATCAGATATAAAGCTATTTATCTCATCATTTTCCTACATTTGAGGAAATAATCACTATTAATAAAAAATTTGCAAATCACTGATGTGACTTAGGAAGTGAATTGACTATATAATGGTAATTTCATAAAAAATTCCAACCAGCAATTGTCTGATACTGTCATCATCCCTCTAGGTTTGCAGCTAAATGAAATCACTCCTCAAAGAAGCTAAGAGCTTTGACACAAGTCATCTGAAGCTGAGGCTTGAACCCTCAGCTCTCAGCACCAAATCTGACAATATTCTAACATACCATCCCACTATATCCTGTACATCTTTACTATATCAGTGTGAACTCATTAGGTATTATAGTTTATGTTTTTGTTTTATAAGCTCTTAAATCCTTGAAGCACCTTCAGTAGCTGTCATGTGCTGTATTATTGGCAGGTTTTCTATAGACTGGTGCATTAGAATTAGCTTGAAGTTGGAAGAACTCACCATTCTGTGTGTAAGTGTTAGCAGATGCTCTCTCACTGGAAAGAAGAGCTTTCCATGGAAAATCTTCCAGAATAAAGAGTCTGGATTATATAACCTGTGTCAGAGAGTAAATTCCAAGCCTATCATGAAACAAAAACATAGATGCCAAGAGTAAGACTAGGCAGACACAAAAGACAAAACAAAAACCCAAACTATTTGCAATTAGAGTATCTACCATTCTGTAACTTCCGACTTCTTCACTAATCTTGTTAGAGAAAAGAGCACTTTTAGAGAAAAAAAATCCATTGCGTTGAAAACTCTTGTTTATTGTTGATCATTATTTTCATAGCATAAAATAGTTTAACGGTTTTGTTTAGCTTTAATTTTATTCTAAGATCATAATTTGGATAATCATAGACATTCCCTCAAGTCTGCGTCTAGTGTTTCCCTGGAGAAAATGCTCCTGGGAGAACTTTACCTTGGCATCATAGTGTGAAATTTGATGGGAGACAGAAACTCAGGAATGACAGAATCCACATGGAAGGTAATTTAATGTCATCAAAGTGAGGTGGGGGTGGTGGTGAAAATGGGTCATGAAGATAGGCTATGCACATAAAATAATTATTCTGAGGAAGAATAGCCAAGTGGAGGAAAAATGTGAAATTTAGGAGCGTTGGAAAATTGTGGGGCCAAATAACCAGAAGAGGGGATAGGAGTGAATGTCACATAGACTCTGTTCGTCTTGAGACTGAAGTGAAGGTGGGATCATTATGAGGAAAAGCCTTTTAAGGGGTGGATGAGAGAAAGTGAGGCACAGGAGAAAGCACAGTGGATGGCTTAGAAAAGTCGGGGCAGCCAGGTTTTAAGTAGACCTTTCCTTGGAGAGTACGGTGTGAAGCATGCGTGGGTAGGCCTGCGGGCCTAGATAGCAAGGTCATCTTCTGTAAAGGTGATGGAGCACTGGCCCTTCAACCAAAACTCACCCAGAGACTAGAGAGGGCAAAGACTGGGCTAGAGAACAAGTTCGAAGTCGTCTCTAAAAGATAAGGAACGCATGAAGTAAATATGATGTATAAAACAAAATGAAAATTGGAGCCTTATGAAAGAAAATTTTTTAAATAAAATCATCAAAGTTAGCTTTTCTCTCCTTGTCTAGTGAAGGAGGTTACAGTAGCCTCTCCTCCATCAGTGGCCATAATCTTGAGAGAAATTCCAGCCAGAAGCTCCGGTTACCATAGGTTTTGTAGGGAGGGAATCAATGACATCTACCCAGTGGCTCAGGGAAGGCCTCCTCCTCAGGGTCTCTGGTCAGAAGAGCTTGCCTCAGGAGCCCTGAGAAACCTAGACTAAGCTCAGGAAATTGTTATGGGGTAGAATAAAAGGGGCTTAGATGAATTAAAAGAGAAAAATAATGTTATTTAAATTTTTAAAAATAGACTTTTATAGTGAGAGGCAGAATTAGAACATGCTTGATGCAAACTATATTATTGTATGAAAACCTCGTTATAACACAGTGTGATATACAACACATAAACACAAAAAAGTCTATAAAATAAATTTCCCCTTCCCAATTAATAAACCTCTTTAGAAGTAAATTTTTATTTTTTCAAAGTTAGATGCATGGTTTCCGTGTGGCCTAGCAAATCCTCTCAAGAAAGTAGAGGATTCTGTTCAGATTGATATTTACTTACTCATGTTGATAGCCGTGCTAATTATTGCAGTCAAAAAAGTGGAAACCACTTAAATGCTGATAAATTAATACACAAGATTGATAAACATCTACCTTTTCACTTAAAGAAGCCTCATACTTCCCTTTGACACAAACAAATTGACATTGTTATTACTCTTGTACTTCGTGGTCTTGTTAATCAAAATGAGGGTTACCCAACAACAAACTTTAAATATTATGATTGTTGAAGCAATGACCTAGCTAAGTAAGGGATTAATATACTCTGTGGCTATGCTGGACGAAAGGGTGATTCCTGTACCAATTGGGTGGGAAGGGAAAAAATGAGAGTTTGATGTGTTACTCAGGATGGCCAACAATTTAAATCTCAGGAATTCATTTTTTCTCTGGAATTTTCCACTTAAGACTGTTGGTCCAGGGCCCTCAGGAATGAGATGATGCCATTTGGTGGGAGCAGGGGTGCTGTCAGAGGACAGTCTTATGAAGGCAGGTTTCGGCCCTCTATTGTGCCCCCTTCTTTCTCTTGGGGTGATGCAGACAGAGGTCCATCCCAGATGTCACTGTTCTGGAGTTTTCTATTCTAGTTCTAAACCAGTGGTTGTTCAAGCTAGTTTTGATCAATTTGACACAAATTAGAGACACCCAGGAAGAGGGAAGCTTCAGTGAGGAATTGTCCTCATCAGATCAGCCTGTGGACACGTCTGTAGGAACATTTGCTTAGCTAATTGATGGAGGACGGCCCAGCCCACTGTGGTGGTCCCATCTCCAGGCAGGTGATCCTGAATTGTATAAAAATGGTAGTTTACTGTGAGCCTGGACCAAGCCAATATGTGATATTCCTCCAGTGGTCTTCCTTTCTGTTCCTGCAGCTAGGTTCCTGGCTTGAGTTCCCGCTCTGGTTTTCCTCGATGATGGACTATAATCTGTAAAGTGAAAAAAATTCTTCCCTCCACAAATTGCATTTGGTCAGTGTTTCAGTACAGCAACAGAAGCACACAAGCACAACGAGCCAAGTGTATCTCTGTTCTTCCTCCATTGCCCAGTCCCATTCTGTTGCAGAGGCAAAAATAGACCAAGACAGACCACTTCTCTCCCCTTGATGCAACATGTTCGTGGAGAGCTGCCTGGAATGCTCCTCTGTCTATACAACATTATCCTTACTTTTCAGGAAAATAAGACCTACCGGGAAAAACAACAATCACAAAGCCAACTTGGTCCAGGCCTCCCACCAGACTCAGATTCTGTTTCTGAAATTTAGTGTTTCAAGAGTCTTTCTATAGCTACTCTACTATAAAGCACAAGAGGATTGGGTTTAGATTTATTTATTTTATGTTTATGAGTGTTTTGGCTGCATGTACGTATGTGCACCATGTATGTATATACATGTCCAGTGCCCACAGAGTTTAGAAGAGGGCATCAGATCCTCCTGGAACTTGTGTTATGGATATGAGCTGTGGGTACTGGGAATCAAAGTCAGTTCCTCTACAAGATCAGCAAATTTACTTAACTGTTGAGCGAATTCAAGTCCTTATCTGTTCCATAGCTTACTTGAAATAATAATGCCAATTATCTGGGAAAAGATAACTTTACCATGGTGACAATGAGATGGGCCTTTTGCCTGTACCATAAAGGACTCTGTCACTTTATACAATGAAGAGTTCAATGCCTTCTTTAACTTTTAATGCAATGAACAAAAAGAGAAAAGTAATTTCTCCTCAAGGATACTCTGATGAGGACCAGTTTCCCCTTTAATGTATCATTATCTCATACCCCCTTTCAGTCAATTCTATGTGGTGTCAGTTAGACCAATAACAACTATTTAATCCAGACTTACAGCAACACTAGATTTCTGTGGATGATCTCAACATGAATATGCTCCTAGCTGGTATGCTGCTATGACATCCCATGAAGACGCCCATGATCTTGCTTTTTGTCATGATGTCATATAGTAACTATGGTAGCTTAAATGAGTATGTCTCTCATCGGATCCCATATTTAAGCACTTAGTCCCCGGTTGGTGGTGCTGTTTGGGGAAGTTTGGGAGGTGCAGACTTGCTGGAGGAAGTGTGTCGCTGGGGATGGGTTTTCAGAGGTAAAACCTTCCCACCACTCTTTTTGCTTCATGCTTACAGTAAAGGATGTGAGCCCTCAGTTTCCTGCTTCAGGTACCACTCATGCCCCTTTGTTGCCACACTTCCTGGCCATAACAAGCTCCCATCTCTCTGGAACCATAAACTCCAAAGTCTTTCTTCTGTGAGTTCTTAAGGTCACGGTGTTGTATTACAGCAATAGAAAAGTAACTAAAATAGTATCCAAGTGGTCTTTCATCAAGCTGTCTTTCTTAGCCATTTCGCTCCACAGCTCTAGATAGACATAGATATCAATCAAGGGTCTGCAGTTTGTCATTTAAAAACCTTCCTTGCCCCAAATGTGAGATACTATAGAAAGAAGCTGATCAAAAGAATTTTACATGTGCCAAGTTTGTTGTTGTAGAAGGAGTATGAGCTCTGGACCCCAGACACAGAGGTCTTGGAGTTCTCTATCACTTAAATTTATGAAGAACTAGAATTGTTGTTTACTTCTCTTTGCTCATCAGTAATGTGGGTTTTTTTAAAGTGTTTTTTTTTTAACCTTATAGGTTAACTGTGAGGCCAGACAATCAAATGTGGCAAATAGTTACCACACTGTCTAGCATGGAGTGGGTGCCTAATAAATGCTACTTTCTTGATGTTATTGCTGCCATCTCTGGTTTATATTGAGGAGCCAATTAGGGAAGTTAAGATAAAAACAACTCTTGAATTTATTCATTTGAGTCTTGAGATTAGGTAGACCTATTATATCGCTGGGACATATATAAATACAAAGTCACATTAAAATGTCTCATGCAGGGAAAAATAAGTGGTCTCCTAATTTGATCTAATTTGATTTTGCTCATTTATTTTTCCGAAAACTATTAAATTACAGTCAGATCCTTAGAACTGAAGGTTCATGCTTAAACCCTGGATTGTGTAGAGAGAGAAAGTACAATACCCTGTCCACACTCTTAAAACCCTCATTATAAAGACATGCATACAATTATCTGGACTTCAACTCAGAGATAAAATAATCCATCTTATTATTGAACTTTAAAACTCCTAAGAATAATGAAAGGAAACAAAACCTGTGTAATAATATACATTGTTTTGGCACACTCGTACAAGTGACTTTATGGAGTTGTGAGATACTTGGGCTTAAAAACAGAGCCATCCTGACTGCCACAGCTGCCGATCATGATTGGTGTGGGAGGTTGAAATGCATCATTGATGTTATTTTCTAGAATGGTGAATTACTCTTGACAGAGCTCCAAATAGCTTAAGGTACACACTTAACTTGATTCACACAATAATCGCATCCCTGAAAAATCCGGTATGTGTGAAAACTGTACAAAGCATTTTGTATTACATTGCATTAGGAATTAGGCTCTATGCCAAGACAGCTATAAACAGACTTTTTGTTGACACTGTGTGGAGAGATGTTCCCAACTCATCCACACTTGAACTTGAGGAACTTTCTCATTGTACAGGATTGTAAAACATTAAGTCCTCCATCATTTCTAGGTCAGTAGTGCCTATTAGTCATTGTAACAAGAAATTTCCCCATCCAATTTTTAAACCATCCCCTAGGACCTTGGGGGTGGTCCCACTCACACAGAGAACACTGCTCTGATTATACCAAGTACTTAGAATTCTCTGTGCAGTCAGCTTTGGTTAAGGTTCATTTCTCTATGCAGGCTGCCTTTTCTCTGCTTGTTCTTTTCTCTGCTAGCCTCTACTCTTCATTAGTGATACACCTCAGGTGTCTGCCATCCAGAGATCCATCTGTTGCCATGAAACTCTATGTAGGGCTACATGGCTTTGACTATATTAACACTTCTCAACATTATTTTAAGAACTCTGTGGGACATCTTTGTATTTACTGACTTTGATCTCATGAAATTTATCTCTTTACCCTTGATGCCCCATACAGGACTGTCATGTAGGAAAGACAGATAGATAGGTATGTAATTATGTATGTAAAGAGAGAGAGAGAGAGAGAGAGAGAGAGAGAGAGAGAGAGAGAGAGAGATTGTTAGGTAGATATAAGTGGAGACTGCTTGCTCATTTTCCTAGCTGCCCTGACCTGAGTAATCACACAGAAACTATATTAATCATAACACTGGCCACTGACTTAGACATATTCTTAGATAGCTCTTACATCTTAAATCAACTTATTTCTATTCATCTGTGTATCGCCACGAGGCTGTGAATTACCGGTAAGGTTCTGGGGCCATCTTTCTCCTTTGGCAGCTACATGGCATCTTTCTGACTCTGCCTACTCCCTCTATATATCTCTGTTCAGATTTCCCACCTGGCTTTATTCTGCTCTGCCATAGGCCAAAGTGGCTTATTTATTAACGAATGGCAATAAAATATATTCACAGCATAGAGAGGGGAACCCCACAACAGATGATAGATAGATAGATAGATGATAGATAGATAGATAGATAGATAGATAGATAGATAGATAGATAGATAGATAGATAATGGATAGGTAGCTAGAAAAGGTATTGGAAAGGATCAATAGATGAAACGTCTATGTTAAATTATCTGTGTAACATCCATGTTTAAAGATACTGTGATTGGCTCTGGAAGAGATGACTTAAAACTCAATCCAGACATATAATTCAGTTTGTCTGTAGTCAAGGAGGTGGCTGATAACCAGTCATGGCCATTTCCAAAGCCACATCTAGGCTATAGCACATTAATTAGACATGGGCTGTAAGCACTCTATATGGTGCCATGCGTTTTATTTGAAATTTGTGAAGGAAGAAAAGGCTTTTATAAGGTCTCAAGTCCAGGCATCATTAGTGTTATTTCAGGTGGGCAAGGTAGGTTGTTCTGATGTGGTGCGGAACAGCATGGCGTTGTTTTGAAAGAGCAGTTTCCATACTTGGGGTATTTTAAAGTACTTTAAAGTGCTTTACAAAGTAATGAGTTAAACACTCATGGTGACAAACTACATGTGCTAATGGAGAAAGCCATTAGGTTCTTGACAGTAGCTCAATGGGACTGTGGAAATTAGAAACGGTTTTATTGATATTGGCCAGGATTTGGGACTAATCCTTATTCCTTTTGAAAATTGCCATGGGATCTTTAAATTGCACTTGGATGGCCAAAGTGTTTAACAAGATTGTTTTCTGGACCTGAAATTCAACCAAAGACTTTTTGTTTTGTTTTATTTTTCTTCCCCCCCCCCACTGCCATTCTACAAATAAAGCATACTTTTAAAGATAGCATTTTCCCCATAATGAATTTGGATAATGAAAGCTTTTGTTGAAGAAGAAACCAGGAAAAAAGGAATCCCACAGTCCTCCTTTACCTTTGAGAAGTAGTCTCATTGGAGACTCTGAAATATTTAGATAAATGTGTTCCAACTTTGCTTTTGCTCTTCAGGGTTCTGGCTGGGACTGATGCTGAAATGCCAGAATCTAATGAGAACGCCTGGTCATGAGCAGTTTCCATACCGCTTCTAGCAGCCTTGCAAGGTTAAGAAGGTCTGAATAAATATACAAACTTTACAACAGCCAATGGAATAATTTCCCATGCTTTTACTCTTCTTAAAAATTTCTATGAAATCCCATCCAAAGTCTATCCAAATATAAGTGAAAATTTAATTGGAATGAGTGAAGCAATTTGAAGTCTAATATTTATTTTAATATATTGTATCATCTATTAGGTTAATATAAAATCAAATGTTAATGTAGTTATTAGTATGCCTGGGAAATTCACATTGAACACCTCCAGTGAAGTCTACAACTGAAATGGTAGATATTAAAACCAATAATTTCCTATAAAATAGCATTTTCTTAAGAATTCTTTTGTAACTATGTCATTGTGATTCTCTGTTCATTCACGCAATGGGATCTGACCCAGTTAATCTTTCATGTTAACAAAGGCATTGGGATGGCAATTTTGATAGCAGGGGTTTGCTGGGGTCCAAAATTCAGACTTAGCAACAGTGAGGCCACCTATTAACCTTGGGATTTAAATTAATCTCCAACTGTCAGCTTTTGTTCAGGAATCCTCTCCAGGCATATCTTAGAGGTTTGTTATCTCCAGCTCTTCACCCTGAGGTTGTCTTTGCTCTTAAAGTCCATGACGAGCACAGCATCAACGTTCTATTATTTCCCCACTAATGTGTAATAAAATAATACATGCTTATTAGATTGCATGAGCTTGCCTTACTTGGCACAAGCAAAAGTAAGCTACATAGAATTTAGGTGCCATGCTAGTTTGAATCCAATCCAGTGTGGGTTCTAGAAGTGGGAAATGGTGAAGGCACAAATGCTTTCTAGTTACCATCCTTTCAATGTAGCCCCCAAACTTTTCAGAGGAGAAAGAAGGGAAGGAATTGCAACTATTGAAATTGTAACAAATCTTATAAGAACTCAAGAAGAGGCTGAAACCTGAGGCCCTATGTTAGCATTTAAAATTGATATATTTTATTTATAAAATTATCTAAGCTATTTGTAAAATTAAAGGCAAACGGCCATGACCCTTTCCTGATAAAATATTCTTCAACAGCATTCTTTCGGTCTCTATGTTAAAAATAAAATAAAATAAATTTTAAATTCATTTAAATTTAAAATAAAATTATTAAATTAAAATTTAAAATTATTTAAAATAAATTTTATTTTTTATTATGTGTATATGTATTATGGGAATTTGTCCCTGTGTGTATGTGCATGTGAGTTTGTGGCTTGTAGAGGCCAGAAGAGGGCATCAGATCCGCTGGAGCTGGAGTTACAGGAGCTCGTAGGCCAACTGCTATGGGTGCAAGGAAATAAGAGTCCTCTGCAAGAGCAGTTTGCATTCTTCACCCCTGAGCCATCTCCCCAACACCTAAACACTTTACTGATATTAGTGTATCTTCTTCATTAACATTGCTGAATTTGTAACGATAATTAAAACTGAATTGATTCAGGAAATAACCAAATTCTGGGAACCTTGTTTCTACCACTGACCAAGTCTTCCTGCTAGACTATAAAGATAAAATTCACACTGTCTTCTCTGCTACTCCTGTCCCAATGCCTATGACAAGAAGGATGCATTTCTATCAATAATTTTCAAATGAGTGAAAGCAATTTTATTTCCTCAACAGTTTTGTTTGTAGAATGAGTGTGTTGGATTACTCCAGTGTCTCCTTGCAGTCCACCTGTCTAGAGTGTTCCTGATGGGCAGCCCTTGTCGTAAAGCAGATTTCAGAACTAGATTTAATCAAAGCCTTTGTGGGTAGGAGCCCGTGATTATTTCTAAATGTTTCACAGATGTTTCTGTGCATGCAAGTGCGTGCACGTGTGCACACACATACACACACACACATACACACACACTGTTCCAGTGTTATATAGGTGTCTTAAAACAGGTTGATAATAAAACTTGACAATGTCAAGGCATTTATATGCAAAGGGAATATGGAGAGTAGGTGATATATCAGTAATTTGCTTCTCTGCTTTCCAACACCCTTAGCGTCAAGAGTATGGATACTTTATATACCATTTTTCTATCTGGGGGCCTCCCTCTGTTTCTGATGGAAGTGCATGAGAATGCAGTATTCCTAGTTCTGGTTTAAATTCTGTTTAAAAGACTTTTCCTTTTCCTCAAGATGTACATTGCAAGTTGTTAATCTTTCTGAATGTAGTTAAACCATTAAGTTTTGAAACATTGCATTAGGAACACAAGAGGATCTTTTAAATGGATAACCCAATACAGGACTGGCTGTCTAAATATTCCGACAAATCAATCTTCGTCAGTGTACACTGGCATGACTCCTCCGGTTCATTATTTTGCTTTTGTAAAAGCAATTTGGAAAAATCCAAAATTTAAAAGTTGGCATGGGTAGGTATAAATTCTTTATATTGACAATGGAAAAGACCATTTTCTTTACTTGAATTCCTCCTAGCTACAAAAAGTACCAATGAAACATGATTAAGCAAACACTTTGAAGCCCATTTGCTGGTGTTCCCAAAGGCCAAAATTAACAGCTGGGTTTCGGATGCTCAATCGCTGCCTTGTTCTTCTCAGCCCCATCCATTTGATTAGGTGGAGATTGATCTGACTCAAGAGAGGCCAACGCAGAGCCGTTTGGTTTATGTATCCTGAACCATAGTCAAAGTGAAAATAGGTGATTTTCTGAGGCAGACCCCAGAGCCAGGCCTTCAGACTTCCTTCAAGCAGAACTCATGCTGGGCACCCTCACTTTTGCATGACTGGTCCAAACCAAACAAGGCCAGTCATTTCTGCCCCCCCCCCCCACTGTGCATAGTTTCCAACTGTGGAAATGGAAAGACAATTTGCTTGACTTTATGGCAGACGTCAGGTCTGCTGGCCTTCAAGGAAATCTGAGCTTAACAATGGCAAACACTGCCCAGAGTCTACGAGTCTGTGGTCTGGTCTGAAATATTTGCTTTTCTGCCAGAAATATAGAAGGAAGTAAAATAAGAACATTTTAAAGGTTTATGACCGAACAGTGTGCTCTGCTTGAACTTATTATACTGAAATTTATTTTTTCTCTAATTCAAAGCTATCATGTATTAAAGTTGTAGGAGAAAAAAGAATTCAGCTGATTGAGAAAATATTCCATTTCCCTTCTACTTTTCTAATACATTGCTAATTTCCAACACACATTGCTTCATTAAAAAGCAAAATACATTGTGACTGAAAAAGCATGGGATAAAACCGGACTCTCTGAACATGGCGAACAATGAGGGCTGATGAGAAGCCAAGGACAATGGCCCTGGGTTTTGATCCTACTTCAAGTTCTGGCTTTGTGGGAGCCTAGCCAGTTTGAATGTTCACCTTCCTAGACATGGACGGAGGGGGGAGGACCTTGGACTTTCCACAGGGCAGGGAACCCTGACTGCTCTTTGGACTGGAGAGGGAGGAGGAGAGGAGTTGGGGAGGGGGAGAAAGGTGGGAGGAGGGGGAGGGAAATGGGAGGCTGGGAGGAGGCGGAAACTTTTTTTTCTTTTTCTCAATAAAAAAAAAGCAAAATACAATGAGTGTTTATAATAAGCTACTCTTAATAAGAGAGAAGAATGCTAGAAAATGTGTGTGTGTGTGTATGCAGACGAGTAAAGCAGAAATTGCAGAAATTGGATTCTAATTGGGATGGAAGAAAGGATTAAAATGAAGAAAGGAACAGAAAGGCAGGCTGGGTTAAAGACAAACAGGATGTACCTAGAATACAAGATGGATCAGAAACACTAACATGGGTCCTAACTGGAGCAAATGAACAACATACCCACTCTGAATGAAAAGATGAAACAAGAATAAACCAACTTTGGAAAACACTTGTTACAAGGCTAAAGATACAATGAGCTGTTTATGCATGAATTCTGTAAAACTGTCAATAAGCACATTTTTTTTAAAAAAAAAAGAAAGACCTGATACTAAGGAACACACTAAAATTGAACAGATAGGTAAATATGCCATAGATAATAAGAATTATGGTCCCTACTGTAAGAGAAAGAATTTATAAGTAATGGAGGCACAAAACCAAAGCAAATTCTGAAGTGTTGGATGGGAATATGAGTTATTAGCATAAGCTACTGGCCACGTGTTACGTGACATAACCTTTCTGGAAGAGATGTGAGCAAACATGCCATCAGTCCACACAGGGCACAGATGACAAACCAAGGGAACCCTCCAGCTCCATAGATCCTGGTGAACCAAGAAGCATGGCTGACTACAAGACAGCAGCATCCTTGGAAGCCCACCCTCGTGATGTGGGAGTGTCATATATCAATCTGTTGATTTCATTGGTTAAGTAATAAAGAAACTGTTGGCCCTCATAGGTTAAAACATAGGTGGGAGGAGTAAACAGAATAGCATGCCGGGAGGAAGAGGAAGTGAGCTCAGTCTCGACAGCTCTGCTCTCGGGAGCAGAGAAGCCATGCTCCAGTCTCCCAGACAGACGTGAGCGATGAAGCTCCAATCCAAGATGGACGTAGGCTAGAATCTTCCCGGTAAGTGCACCTTGGGGTGCTACGCAGATGATTAGAAATGGGCTAAATTAATATGAGAGAATTAGCCTAGAAGAGGCTAGATAGAAATGGGCCAAGCAGTGATTAAATGAATACAGTTTGTGTGTTGTTATTTTGGGGCATAAGCTAGCAAGCGGCCAGGAGCCGGGGTGCTGGGGACGCAGCCCCGCCGCCCAAATTACAACACCCTCGGATGATGACAGTACTTAAAGGCTGCTTCACGAGCATTTCCTGCAACCTACAGGGAGCTCCACAGAAGAGTCTTTTCGCTCTCACTGGTTTAGTGCTTATATTATATTAACCAAGAAAGAAGTTAGTGAATCTTGTAATTCCCTGGTATGTGTCAGGAGTATTCTCCTTTTCTTCAAGAGAGCATGTTTCAATCCAGAAAAAAAAATTGTCGCATAATGCCATATACAAATATACTATATATAATAAATCTTATGTATGATACATATATATCCTATTAAAACATACTATGTAGAAATATAAAGACAGCTAGATAACTATCTAATAGGTAGATGGAGAATGATGGGAATGTTAGTAGAAGCAGGAAACTGAGAAGGAAGAGTCAAGGGGATTTGTAGTGTCCTGAGTTAAGACTAGATGGGGAAAAGTGGGTAAAATGTAGTTTAGATAGTATTCTTTTTAAATATTAATTACTTACTCTGTTTTTAATTGTACCCTTGTGGGTGGAGGTAGGTATGTGACCTTGGATCCGGTACCAAGGTGAGAGAGAGAGAGAGACAGACAGAGAGAGAGAGAGAGAGAGAGAGAGAGAGAGAGAGAGAGAGAGGCCAGAAGAGCGCACTGGATCTCCTGGAGCTGGAGTTACAAGAAGCTGTGAGCCTCCTGATACAGGTGCTGAGGACTGAACCCAGGCCCTTCACAAGAGCAGCATGCACTCCTAACCACCGACTCATCAGCCTCATGGATAGCATGCTATGACAGAGCTAGTGTCTTGGTACTGGTGTCTCTCTGTGGTTAGTTCAAAGGTCTGCAGGAGGGACACCCTCTCTCTCTGCTGCTACTGCAGCTGTAAGTTGCTGTAAGTTTGAAGAAAATGTTCATCATTAGGAGTTTAAAAAATAAAGTAGAATGTGATGTGTAAATTTATTCGAGGATAACTTTTGAATATGTCTTCTCTAAAGCTTCTGAAGAGATTAGAGTACACAGGCTTTCACTGTGACCATAAAGATTACACCTCCTAGTTGGTTTTTACCTTCCCTGTGTCATTTCCAATTCTTTGTCCTCTTGTTCTTCCTTGCAATCCATGAGCATGGCAAATGAATTGTTTTTGTTTGCTTGTTTGGTTAATTGGGTGGGTGTTTTGTTTGTTTGTTTGTCTTGTGTTTTGAAACAGGGTTTCTCTATAGCTTTGGAGCCTGTCCTGGAACTAGCTCTTGTAGACCAGGCTGGCCTCGAACTCACAGAGATCTGCCTGCCTCTGCCTCCTGAGTGCTGGGATTAGAGGCATGCACCACCACCGCCCAGCTACTGATGAATTCTTACACACACACACACACACACACACACACGCACACACACACACGATCTTCTCCAGAACTCTTTGACATTACTCAGCAGTATGTATCAGTCAACTTTTACCAAGTCACACTGTGTGACAAAACATGTCTTTATTCTTGGCTGTCTATCTGCTCCTTATGTCTTCATTCCATGATTCAAGCTCAAAGAGCAAACTCAGTTGGTAATATGACAAACTCAAGGTGGAGGGAACTATACCTTTCCACCTGTACACCACACGATGGTTTGTGAGTTGGGCAAGGGGCTGGAAATTGAAACACACACACACACACACAGACAAAGACACGGGTCATCCTTGAAACAAGAATGCCCCCTTTATTGTGTTCCATGGCAGCTTATATAGGGCTCTCCTTGACTAATGGCCACTCCCTAGCTCTTGGGACTTTTCAGTGCAAAACCACAAGAAACCACTCCCCTGTCATCAAGAACTCATGAGGGTCTCATGCCCAGAGCAGCTGCAAGCATAGGAAAACAAGTTGTTTACTCTGGCAGGCAAGGGGTCATAGAAAATTCAGGGTCTGAGGGTCTGCAGTCCCCAACGGTGAACCAAATAAGTGAACTAATGAAATCAGCTGCTGGTTCTCAGAGCGTCTCTGTGCGTATGGCCTAGTGATGCTTATCCTACATTTCACTGGCCAAAGGGTATCACATGGCCAACCCTGATGTTGACATGACAGGGAAGGAAACTATTCCTGCAGACAGTATTTCAAGTACAATTGCTGGGAAGAGAGCTAGAATTTGTAGCAGTAAGCAGCTGTCCCAAGACTCAACTCCTTAAACTTTCTCAGAGCCCCCATTATTACCTGCACCTGAGCCCATCCACCTTCTCTATGTTACTTCATAATCTATTATTCCTCTTTACTTTCTTGCCATTTCCCAAGTTATCTTATGCTGACCAGGTTTCCTTTCATACCCATCCTTCCCCACTAGAATGCACACTTGGTAACGATGGAGACTTTGCTTACATCGTTCAGGGCTCTATCCTCAAATTCCTTGTCTGTTTTTAATTGTTCAGTAAATACCCATTGAATAAAAGAGGTACACAGACCAGAGTTCCTTACTTTCTATGTCATTCAGTAGAGTGTGCCACTGATGGAAGGCATGTAAAATGATTGGTAAATGAATAAACAAAAGCGCATTTATATTAAGTAAAAATTTTTAAAGTTTTAAAAATGATTCTAGACCTATTTTATAAGTATGAATTTTTTGCTTAACTGTATGTCTATGCATCACATGTGTGCCTGGTCCCGAGGAGGTCAGAAGAGGGCATCAGAGCCACCGGAACTACAGTTACAGATATTTATGAGCCACCATGTAGGTGCTAGGGACTGAGCCAGGGTCCCCTGCAAGAGCAGCAAGTGCTCTGAACTCCCAAGTCATAGGCCTGAGAAAATGTTCTTATACATGTATTTTATTAAGGATTCTGGCTATATATGGAGGAGGGATTCAGTGGGCAGTAAGTTTTTCCTACAGCCACTGGGGAGGCAGATGAAATCTGAGTTTTCTCGTGTGGTTCCCACCAACTTCATCTGAGAAGAAAGCAGTTGAAGATTCTGTGTGGCAGATGTGCATCAAATCTGCTGGAGGGGGCGCTGGAGTAGAGTAGGCCACTCACAGAAACATGTGGTTAGTATGAGGGCTTTGTCCTCTTTCTGGTAAGACTGTACATTACTGAACGGCTCACTCATGCAGAATTCCCTACCCATGTTGCCTTTCCATAGAGGCAGTAGCTCTCTCTTCCCACTCCCCAGCCTGAGCTCTGTTACTCCAGGGACAACTACAAGACAGCATTACCCCCTTGTCTCTGTCACAGAATACTTGAGATAAGCAATTTAAAATGGGAAGGAACTTATTTCAGCTCATGGTTTCAGAAGTCAGTCCATGGTGGCCTAGCTCCATTGACCATGTGCGTTAGTTCAGGTAAATTACCGTGGAGGAGAGGGTGCAATAGAGAAGAGCTGTCAGGTAGCAAGGAGAGAGTCAGGGAGGGGTCAGGGACAAGATAGCCTTCCAAGGCATCATCCAGCTGGGCTCGGCATGTTCTGACCGTCATCCAGCTAGGCTCTCCCAAAGCCTCCCGCTTCTCCCGAGACAGTACCACCACCTGGAGACCAAACCTTCAATGGTAAATCTGTGGGACCCTTTGTTATTCATACCATAACATGCCATTTAGCTTCTTTAAATGAATTCCATCCTAAAAAGACTGCTCTGTTTGGTATGACTGTCTTCGGGGCCAGACATACCAAGGAACTGCTGAGATTTAGACTTCTGTCTAGTTGGGGTCAGTGCCATAATTGCAAACCCCTTTAGTAGACTTTACCTTCTTCCATCACAGATGTCCAGCATCACTAGGTCATCCCGGGCCTTAAACTAGGTGACTGGAGGCATGAAGGCAGTTTTCCATCATAAATATGTAAAAAGTTAATGTGAGAGACACTGTGATTCTTCTATTAAAGAACTTTTAATTGGTTCTAGGAATTAAGTACCCAAGAGGGGATCACTGTTGGGGATAGAAAAACACTGCAAGAGAACCGTGAAACTGAGAAGGATTTTATTTCCCAAGTTTACCCTTTGCTGGCTTTGACCTTGGTAAATTACCTATGGCTGTAACCATAAACCTGCAACCTATTATAGCATGGACCGAATTAAGATGGGTTCTTTAATGAACTGCTTTCAAAGCCATCCAGTTATGGGAAGTTATCAATGAGCCAGTTATTCATGTGCTCCTCCGGGCTATGCTTCCTAGTGGAAAGATCTTTCGAGTGAGTTTCTAGAACACTCATTTCCTTTCCGTCTTTTTCACATGCAGAGATTAGTAATTCCAGGCCGTGAGTACTATTTAAAATAGTCTGGTGAGATGTAAATCTCTATAAGGAGATATTGTGAGATTTCATCTGGAGAGCACCATGTGTCAGCTATATGCTATTGAACAAATGATTTAACTCCATCTTTCGAAGTCTCGAGTCTTTTTCTCAGGAAAATGGGTACACTAATGGCATCTGGTTCCGGATGTGCTTGGGGACTTAATTGAAAACATTTGTGTGTCCTGCCAGTATGTCAACAGTGGCAGGGCATGAAAAATCTAAATCAAACCAACTGAAATAAAAAGGGGAATTGATCAATTCATACATCAGAGCCCTGAGAACAAAGCTGCCTTTATGAGCTGCTGGACAGAAATATTTAATGCTTGCATTTAAATCAGCCTCTTCTCTAGTTCTTGGCTCTGCTTCTCTTTGGGTTGGCTTTATTCTCAAGGAGACTCTCCTCATGTGTTGGCAAGGATGGCACCTAGCTTCAAATGTACATCCTGCTAGTGTAGCCAACCTAGGGAAGTGGAGGCAGCTGAAGAGATGGCTTGACGGGTAAGCTGGTTGTAATGCAAGAACAAGGACCTGGGTCTGAAACCCCCAACCCCATGTGTGTCCAGCTGTCTGTAATCCTAATGCTCACACACCAAGCTAGGAGGTTGAGACAGAAGGCTGCCTTGAAAGTCACAGACCAGGTAGCCTGGCATACAAGCGGTGATGAGTAATGTACCAACACCTGGCTTCTAAATGCGCTGTGGTGTGGTTGTGCCTGCACTCTCTCTCACACATGAACGCCACACATACATTACATACACACAGACATGCGTTCTCAAAAGAAAAGCTCTTTATCCAGAATTCCGTGTTTCTAGCGGAAGTCCCTGGATCAAATCTCATTTCTGGTTACTGGGCCATAGGGTTCCACATGGGGGTCAAGAAAAGGAACTTTCAGATTGACTTGACCCTGGAGGTCATGGCTTGTGCCACTTTACTCTAGAAGGTACTGGAAAGGTGGCTTTTTTCATCATCTCCAAAAGGGAGATTCTACGTTGTTACAAAACAAAACCCAAACAAACAAACAAACAAGGTTAGAGTCCCCCAAACAGAGATATCCACGATAGTGTTTGAAGCATTCAGCACAGCTCCCGTCCCAACTCAAGCCTTCTGGGAATGTTCCGTGCTCTTAATGGCACCAATTCCCTGGGAGAGGAAACAGATAGTGACCTTAGACTGAGGCCATCAAGGGTGATCAAGATGACTACGGCAAGCGAGGACGTGAACTCTAAGAGCGCGACCAAATTGTTCTTGAAGTTTGCTTTCTCGGTACCCAGACTGCTACTGTCTGGCACATAGCGGGTACTCATGCCCAGGTGTCAAGCAAGTGACTGTGTCAGGAATCATGCCACACTCTTCCCACCTGCAGACCGCGAGAACAACAGCATAACTAATCTGGCCTTTGACTTATATCCCAGTAGACCCACCTTTCCTGACAGGCATCGGGCAGAGTTCTCAAAACTCAACAGTGCTTGCTGTGAACAAACTGGACTTGATCACATGCAGATTCCAGCTCAGAGAGACCAGACTGTCACCTGCGGTTTTCTGTTTTTAACTAGTTCCCAGGAGGAACAGGTCACTCTCTTAAAGATGTTCTGGGTTGCTCTAACAAAGTTCCAGCACGCTTGGTAGCTTTTACAGGAGTTCATTTCTCATGGTTGTGGGGAACAAGAAGTCCAATATTAAGTACGGCACAGGTCAACTGAGTTTGTGAGAAGACACCATCTTCTCGGTCCTTGTGTGGCAGATGGACCAGGAAGTTCCTCTTGGCCATTTTTTGTAAGAACATTGTTAAAAAGGAGCGTGCTTGAGGGGACCATTCTTAGGATCTAATCATCTTCTATTTCCATAGTTCTTACCTCCTAATACCATCATCCCTTGAAGGCTAGGATTCCAGTCCATGCATTCAAATTTTCTAAACGATTTCCAAGTGGTGGCTGGCACGGAGGCTTGCCGAGGCAGTTCAGTTGCACGATCCAGTAGAGAACTTGGTTAATTTAGGGTCTTTTCACACCACGCTCTTCCTTCACAGGTAAGAAGACAGAGCAAAGCATTTTTGGTAAGAGTAGTACCCCCCCCCACCAAAGTCTGTGGAAAGTGGAGAAAGCATGAAAAATGTATGTATGAGGTCCATGCCTTTGTTTTGAGATTTTGTTTGCATGTTTATTTACAGTGCTGGGGAGCAGGCTTTGCACATACAGTACCAGTCTCTTGCTTGTACTTTTTTTTTTTTTTGGTTTGTCGAGACAGGGTTTCTCTGTAGCTTTGGAGCCTGTCCTGTAACTCCCTTTGTAGACCAGGCTGGCCTCGAACTCACAGAGATCCGCCTGCCTCTGCCTCCCAAGTGCTGGGATTAAAGGCGTGCGCCACCACTGCCCAGCTTTGCTTGTACTTTTAATATATATTTTGCTATTCATTTGTGTGTGAATGCATGTGGCGTATGTACATGTGGAAGACAAAAGGGGGTGCTGGATCTCCAGTGGCTGGAGTTAGAGGCGGTGGTGAGGGATCTGATGTGGGTGCTGGGAACCAAACCAGGGTCCACTGCAGGTGCTCTTAACCACTGAGCATTCTCCCCAGCTCAGTTTTAGCTTTCAAAGTTACTAAGAAAATACCCATTTTGAATGGATCAGAAACTCTTTACCTTGATGTTTTTCATAGGCTGTTTCATACAGTCTCATAATATCCCAGTGACCTTGTAAATACTGTTTCCAAATCACAGGTAGACAAAACTCAGCTAGGCCAATTTTTGTGCTACAGTCTCTACTAATTTCTGATTTTAGTTTATTATATAAAACAGTCTAAGAATGCAAGGGAATATACCCATGGCTATTATTAAAATGGGACATCGGGTTTTAAACGCATTCCTTATTGCCTTTACTATCTTATGGTGTGAAAGGCACTGTAGTGGCCATTTGTTGCTTGACCTGGTTATCTTGAGATAAAAGCTGCTTCTAAAAGAAGGTGATGTCTGTGACGAATTTGTCCTAATCTTCATGTTTGAGAGTGAGGATATAGAATTGCTCGTGAGCGGTGATTTCATTATGATTGTCAGATGTGGGGTAACTGTGACATGCACTGTGGTCACTGGTGCGCAAAAGATCTGAGTTTATTTCCTGGTTCAACCGTTAAGCAATGTGAGCTTGCATGGAATGAACTCACCTCTGCTTTAGCTCGGCTTTCTCACTTGTAAGATGCAAATAGCAAACACGTCTCGTTAGAGATCATTATTCTGCAGTATTTATGTTCTCGTCTTGCCTTCTAGCTCACTTTCAAGCATTGGTTCCCATCCTTAATCTCTTCCCCATAAACTCCATTTCTAGGGTCTGAGCTCTTGGCTCCACACCTGAGATTCATAATTGCTTCCCTCTGTGTAGGCAGCTGCGAAAGGTTCACCCGCAAACAGCCTTCCTCTCTCTGGGTCCATGACATTTAACATGCATCTCCCCTCCTCAGCAATTACACGGAGGTTACATAACCTGCTTGTTGAATTGGAGACGCATATCCAGAGTAATAAAGTTTTCCCATTGACAGGTACTTACCGGTGATCCGGGGCAGATGAATCAAAATGACGTCTTTGGAAACGTAACACAGCTAAGTAGGAAGACATAAATGGTTGTGGATACAGGAGTCCAAGGAGGACACAAACTTACTCTAAAACACATCTGGATTCTCTGAAGAATGTCCAGGACAGCAGAAATGTCCTCTGGGAATTGATGGCTGGCATGAAAATGTCTTTCTAGAGTCCCACAACTCTGATAAGTTGTTGAAGAGACAATTGTCTGCATGGAACTTCCTGTGTACAAAGGAGGAATAACAAGTTTGGTACATCCACCCCTGAATTCTCCGATTCCTGGAGCCTATCTCTCCTTTAAGAACACGTACTGGCTTTGTGGGAGCCTAGGCTGTTTGGATGCTCACCTTACTAGACCTGGATGGAGGTGGGAGGTCCTTGGACTTCCCACAGGGCAGGGAACCCTGACTACTCTTTGGGCTGATGAGGGAGGGGGAGTTGATTGTGGGAGGGGGAAGGAAATGGGAGGCGGTGGGGGGGAGGAGGCAGAAATCTTTAATAAATAAATAAATAAATAAATAAATAAATAAATAAATAAATAAAAATAAAAGCTAAAAAACAAAAAGAACAGGTAGAAAATGCTGAACCTGTTGTCAGTTTAGCACTGTGCTGCTGGGGCTTAGCTCCACGGGCAAACACGTGGAAGTGCTGGCTGTTGTCGGCCAGCTTGAGTCCCTGCCATGTGTGCGGCCTCCTTAAGTGTACATGCATTCCCCACTATTAGTTAAGTGGGAATATTAGAAAGAAGTCTGTGACATAGTAATTACACCACTTAATTCATTCCTTCAGGAATTAAAATAAAATTAATATTTATCCAATTATAAGAACACCACTTAGGACACTTAAAAACATATCCAAGTTTGAAGAACAAAAACATCGATAGCAATTTCACCCCTACAAATAAGCACCACCAACATTTGGTATCTGGCTTCTCTCATCTGTTTGTGTATGTATGAGTGAGTATTTTTAAATCAAATAAGAATTATATAAATCATTTTGAATTCTGCTTTTTCACACTTAGCATTATATAAGCAACCTGTTTCCGTCTCTCTAAATAGTTCATGAAAAGTATTTTAATATCTCTATGATAACTGATTATAAGACTATAACATAAACTTGGCTATATTATAAGCCATTCAGTAATTTAATATTTTTATTATTATATGTCAGGGTTGATATAAAAAGAAGATGGCAAAAGTTTTTTTTAATTAAAGAACCAAAGGACACACACATAAAATCTTCACGCTCTCATTCATAGCTGAAAGTTTGAAAGGTGAACGTGGGCTGGTGAAATGGCTCAGTGGCTAACAGTGCTTATCACCACGCAGAAGACTTGAGTTTGCTTCCTGAGACCCCATGGAGGATGGAGAGAACCAGCTACAAGATGCCTTCTGATTTACCTTCGAGTGTCACAGCATGAAGCACACCCGGGATAATCACACAGAGAACATACATTTAAAAACTTGATCTCCAAGAAGTAGAAACTAGACTGGTGCTATCAAAGAACTGGAAAGATGCAGAGTGAGAGACAGACAGGCAGTCAATAGATACAGAGAAGGGAGGAATAATGTCACTGTCGACATGTATGGAAAAGTACGATTGTGCCCCTACAGGTACGTACGCTTGCTATGTTCATTAAAAAGGAAGTTTTGTTTTAAAGGATCCGAATGCAAATCATTTTGTCTTTTGTGCTCCCGAAGGTTTCCGTGCCAACTATTCATTTTTCCTGTGACAAGCATAACCATAGGCAGAATGTAAACATAGCTCCCTTTCAATAACAAGTTACAGATACAGCTGGCAGGTCGGCCACATCTTCTAGATTGAGGCTTGTTCCTCTCTGAAATCACTGATACTGGTGGCTGGGTCTTGCCCAACGGGTATAGTTCTTGGATTTGATCACAGCAATGCAAAAACTAGAAAAGAATAAAACCAAATTTAAAAGAAAATAATGAGATAAACATCCTTCTAGTAACAAGAATCCATACAAATAGAATGTTGAATGTAAAGAGCTGAGTATTTTTAATGACCCTCGTAAACATTGTTAGGAATATCCCCAAATATCAACAGGGTGGTGGTGGCACACACCTTTAATCCCAGCACTCAGGAGGCAGAGGCAAACAGATTTCTGTGATGTGTTCGGGATCAGCCTGCTCTAAAAGAGCTAGTTCCAGGATAAGTTCCAAAGCTACAGAGAAACCCTGTAATGAAAAACCAAAAAGAAAAAAAAAAAGAAGAATATCACCAAATATCACAAGTGTACTTCTCTCTTCAATCTCTTTAATGAATGGCAAATCCTTGTTTTGCCATGTATTTACCACCACAAGTGTGTTAGCCAGGATTCTCTAAAGGAATAAAACTTACAGGATGAAAAATATATTAAATATAGATATTAAAAGGAGATTTATTAGAGTGACTTGTAGACAGTGGTCTGGTTAGTCCAACAACAGCCATCTCATGACAGAAAGACAGAAGATACGCAGTCCACAAGGCTGCATGTCTCAGTCCCAATCTGGTGCTGGAGTTCCGGGAATTCCCAGAGAGCTGCTGGTCTTCAGGCTATGTTGGAATCCCGAAGTAAGTTCTAAGACTGTGAAGGAATGCCTCAGTATCGGAGTAGATGAATTGGCCAGTGAGCGTGAGGACAAGCTGGCAGAAAAAAAAGCAACACATTTAACATGTTAATACAGTTTGCCTAGCAGTGAGGCCTGAAGAAGGAGACCCTTAGAGACGGGAGTGCAATGAGAAGCCTTTACATTTTCTTTCTCTTAGATAAACAGGGTTGTTGTGGAGCTGGCATTGGTTCCCATGACTCCCACTCACAGTGTTCTCCTTAGGGGACAGAGGTGGGAGATGGCTCAGTAAGCATTTGCTACCCAAGCATGAAGACTCGAGTTGTCACTCCTCAGATCCCAGGTGATGCTGGTGGGCCGTGGCGACCCTGGTGTTCCTAACAAGAGATGAATGATGGGAACAGGGGAATTCTTGGGAGCTGGGATTCCTGGCACAGCTAGGCTGGCAACCAAGAGACACTGTCCCAGACGATGTCAGAAGTCAGGACCTGATATTGTCCTTGTATTTGCCTCAGTACACAAAGTACCACCCCCATTCAAAGATTATTTATTTGTTTATTTATTTAAATTTTACTGGAGAAGGCACAAAAGCTGATGTCTTTCCAGCCTTTCTCCTTTTAGGATGTCCATGTTAATTGATGCTAATGCAGATAACTCAGCCAGAAAACACAGACAAGTGAAGGGCTGTTCAACAACTGGTTTATCATCAGAAACTCCAAAAAGAATAAGGTTAACACTGTCTGCATCCACATTCTTCAAAGACCACAGGCCTGCTGTTTCTATACCCCCTCCCCCCACCACTACCCTGTTTTCCAAGTATGGAATTCCTCAGCTCCCAGCCGAGCCTCACGGAGATGCGGCATGCTGTTTAACTTGGCAGTGCTCACCATCCTGGCAGATGACCAATTAGAGGGCACGGGAGTGCAGGGAAAGCTATAAGAAATGGTCTTCACTGTTGTCCTGCCTGCCTTCACCAACTGAGTTCTCAATGCCGAGTGTCAAGAAGCCATGGATCCTAACCCAGCACACACAACTCTAATTTAGATGTTTAACACAACTCAGCTCGGAGGAAACATGGAAATTTACAACTTTGTAAGCCTTATTTAACCTGTGTATTTTGTCTCAGCTTTCCAATGAATGTGCTTTTCTATTATAATAAAGTTTTGCTATAGGAGTCTTGAGTTAATACGTAAGTAGATGGTAATGGGTGAGCCTCAGCTTTGAACTCAATAGACCCGGGTTCTAGTTCCGCAGCTGACAGCTCTTCGCTGTTACAGCTTTGTAACAATGCTGAGCATCCTTGATGGGCCTTGATTTGTGTATCTATTCAACAAATAGTGCCTCAAATATTTCCCCAGTTCTTCTATCAGAAGCAAATAAAAACTTCTACTTGTGGCCACACAAAAAAAAAATACTTAGAAGGTATTGGGTAAAAGAAAAGAGGAATACGGTTATGTGAGGTTATCAGCGCGACGAGCTCAAGTTTCACAGTGCATCAGATGGCATTAAAAGACAAACATTTTAAGCAATCTTGTTTGCAGGGAGAGACTGTGACCCAGAAGAGAATCGAATGGATCCTTTTCTGGCTTCCAGCTATCGATGCCAAGAGTATCCACACTAAGAAAAAAAGAATGGACCAAAATGCACACAAACAGAAAAGCTGCCCAAGCTCTAGAATGGTTGGTGAGGTGTGGGATTTAAAGCCAGGCAACTAATAAAAAGAATGTGTATGGGGGGGGGGACTCTTTTGGCGTGGATTTTGTGCTCTCTGGACGGTTCCTCCCACAGAGTATACATTCTTTACTCGTAGACTTTAAAACCTGTTGGTTGTATTTTCTAGTTCATTCTCCAGGAACCCAGTAGACACTACATGTTTGTTGCATGACCGAATTGAGGAACTGATGAAATCAGCCCTCAGTTTCCTATGCAGTTATATGCGAGACGCCAAGAAAATGCTGTCGAAACTGCTCCTGCTTTCTGGGATGTCCCAGCCAGGACACAAGGACACAAATATATACTAAAGTAATGTCCGGCTCCTGTGATCCTATGCTTACCAACTCTGATTGGAAAATAATCAAAAATATGAATTCAGGCTGCTCCACAAATTTTGCTTAAATTCTTTAAAATCTTCTTAACTTTTGTTCAAATTTTTCTTTGAAGATTATAACATTACCTACATGGTAAAAAGTATTTTAATAACTACCCACTCCTGGTTCTTCCCCACAAATAATATCATGGTAGCACTTTAAATATTTCCAGAGATTTTTGTAGTATGTACATATGCAGGCACAAGTACACATATACTCATTATTATTTTCAAGTGTGTATTAATTAAAATAATACTGTAGACATGCACTATTCTAAAAACGTCCCTGAACACTATGTTTTAGAAATCTACCTCTATTTTTCTCAATCTAGTTCATTCTTTTACGAATGCTTCCACGGTGAACACTGCAGGGTCACCGTCACATGGGACACCTTATGTGGCTGCACAGTGGACAGCCTCCCACTTGCCCTGCTTAGATAACATGAGTTTGCTGGAGCTGTCTATTAGATCCTCAGTTGATGGATAGGCTCGATGGTTTCAGTTTTCCAGTATGGTCCACAGTGATTCAAGGAATATCTCTGTACACACCGCAATAGTTAGGACGTCCAAATGAGTCTGAAGAAATCATTCATTTATTTTAAATCAATAAGCTTGAGATCAGAAATTGCTTCCTGGGTTCTTATATTATCTAAGTGCATATGTTGCTCAGCACAGATAATAAAAACAAAACCCGAAATAGCCTGTTGAAAACTTGGAAAGGACAAACAACCCCCATTTACCCTTTAAACCTTTAATAAGCTTTAGCATATTAAAGGACTCTCTACTCTTGTTAGACTCAAGAAAGGTATCAAAATTAAACTTTCAGTCTTTCTGCCTTAGGTCCATTTGATTTACCTGTGTTAACCGAAGACACACACCACCATTTGAAGCAGCTTATGTGTCTGTGAATGGCAGCATTTCTTCTCCACCAAAGCTAACTGTGTGACAAGCTGCATGTCTACCAAACGGCTTTGACGCTGTGGTCTTATAGATTCATGCAGCTGATGCGTTCAGCAGGGATAGATGCCCCTCCCCCATAATGCCTTTGCTCTCTTTTTGTTGCAGAAAGCTTTTGCATATTGAGGGCCATCCATCCCGAGGCACTGTCACAGAGAGCTTGCTGACAGTCCTGAGGTGCTATGTCATTCCTTAGGTGACAGTGTCGAGATCAGGTCTGTCTGACACCAAAAGTAGCTTTGAGGAGGGCAACCTCTTAAGGAGACACTAACTAATGAGGCCTACTTAATGAAATTGCTAAGCATTAGAAATAGCATCTCCAAGAAGGGGGGGAGAGACAAGAGGCTTCTTGTCCAGTTGGCAGTGATTTGTGGTATTGATTCTGGCCTTTGGCTGGAACTTGAACTGCAGACAGCAGAGGTCCAAGTGCCTTGACCTCAAGTGGAATGTTTACTCCATCACGGAAGGCGTGTGCTTCCCCGGGCTTGAGGGAAGGACAGTGGAGAGGCTGGAAGAAGGGAGGCTGCAAAAAGCACTTAGAAGCCACTCCCCAGACACAGTTCGAAAGACTGTCTCCCTGTAAGGCACCCCATAAACTGCCCTCATTGGCAGCTTGTGGTGAGAGGTTTGGTGGAGGACTCTCAGACCTCTAGAGTTCTCTCACAGTGGCAATGGCAGACCCCCATGGGGCTGATTCTACGGCCCAGGCAGTCTGCCCAATAAACAAGATCGGTGGCAAGATGCCCCTATCTTTAAGTAGCAGACATGTTTATGATTCAACTCAATCAAGTTAGCCACCAAATTTTCCAATTGGAAAACATTGGAAACATTGCCTATCAGAAGCTGTTTCTCTTGACAAATGAGCAAGCCAGTCCCGAAGCTCAGACACTTAGGAGGTTGCCGATTCTACCATATGGCTTCCCTCTTGGGAATTTGAACGTTCTCATCCCCCACCCTTTCCTTCTCTTCCTAATTACCGCCATCTTCTTGAGATTCTATGATTGTACAGATGGCATTTTCTGTTTATTAACTGTTATTCAGTGAGACAGACATAGGAATAGTTGTCTCTGTCTATTGAAGGAGGTCTTGGATTTGCAAACAGACACCCTTGGACTTCAAAACAGACTGGACTTCTTACTTTGTGAGACCTTGTATGTTCCTTTCTCCCTCCTGAATCCGTTTCCTTGCCTGTGAGATGAAGACAGCCATGTCGGCTTCGGACTTTCTCTCCGTGATCCATGGAAATTCATGTCTTTGGTATCTCTGGCCTGGGCAATGTAGCTTTTGAGTGTAGGGTACCTAAGATTCCTATTAGTGTTGCCTTCATTTCCAGGAGGCTTGAATTAGATGCCTGGTTCTGTTGTCTAATCTTATACACATCAGCTGCCTTGTGAGACCCTCATTTATAATCAGAGTGGGTATGTTACATTCTTCGTAAAGCTCACACATATGCTCTGTGGTGCCACTCAATCCTGGAAGTCTCTAGCACTGACATACCTTCCATGTATCTTGGGGGGCATGCCGGCCCATAGCGTGCAATGCAGCAACCCCATGAAAGCTCCAAGCATCTGAAAGTTTTACACTGCCTCAAAATCTTGACTCTCTATTATCATAACTAAGAAAAGTGGCAACACCCATGAGGAGGAAAGCTGATGAGGAACAGGAATGTCTGCAAAGCACTGAGCGTGGCTTCAGGCATATGATGCGTGTCCAGTACATATTAGCAACGACTCTGCTTTCTCTTTGCCAGTCTGTGTGGCACACGTCTTTAGTTGGTAGAACTTCCGCATGCTTGAATTAGACAGGAATATTCAATCGCAACTGACTTTTGGCTTCTCTGGAAAACCTCAATGCATACATAAATATAAATGAGATAAGCGCATGGGGTACCACAAATAGAGAATTTGCATCTAAAGGAGTAGCGATGTTGAGACAGCCTCCCAAACCATTGCAGGCTGTCTTGGGTTTTGGAGGTTCTATTCCTGCCTTTCCACCCAGACTATTATAAGAGGAGCTAAGACTACCTTCCCATGATGTTATTCTAGCTATTCTTGACCAACTCTCAGCTGTCTAAGGGGGGAGGCACAGCCCTGGTCAGAAGTGATGGAGAGAGTTAGCTTGCTTTTATAACCTGGCTATTCAGTGATATAATTTAGGATGCATTGCAAGGGGCAGCATTATGGAAGACTACTGAAAGACTCTGCCAGGGAACTTAACCCAAGCTGCGATGTTGCCCAACAGAATCAAAGCAGGGTTTAAAGCCAGCTGCTGCCTTTATTGCCCATTTGAAACTTGGCAAAGGAAGTTCTTTGGGTTGGGGGGCACATGAAAGAAATCAAGGCAGAGGAAGGGTGGTTGAGGAGAACAGATGAACTCGCACGTCTAAAACCCTCCAAGTGATACTAAGACTTCCAAAGATACCTGGTTGGGTGCTCTGAGAGTAAGCATGGCCTCTGTGTCCTTTCTTTTCTAGCTACGAGTGTCACACATGAAAAAGAAAAAAAAAGAAGAAGAAGAAATGAAGCAAGAAAGGGTTTTATATATCGAGGCCACATTTGTCAAGCCTCGAATCCCACGCAGATTTGGGAACTGTGTATCAAGCTGAGCTCCAAACTTTCAACTCTGAAAAGCGCTACTTACCTCAAGTAAAAGGCGATTTTCCAGCTCAAAGAAAGGCAGTGCTGCAAGGCTCAGGAAAAGAGGTCAGGAGACTCCTTGTACATCAATCAGCTCCTGGAAAACAACATGTCAATGAGTTAAGTGAACACGAATCAGGCACATATGGATTGAATTTCCCTTGAAATACTCCTGGGGTCCAAGCTTTAAGGGGCGGAGTGGAGGAGGGGTAAAAAAAAATCTTAGAAAAATCTGCAGCCTCGGAACGTATGAAAATACTTCTCAACTGTCGACCGGCGAGGCTGCAAATCCTGCTGACCTGGATCAATGCTGGGTCCAGTTGACCTTTGCTTTCTTTAGATGAGACCAGTGTGACAGCCAAGGACTTCCCACCCTTGATCTGAACTGCGTTCCAAGGCACTGAAGATAGGAAGGTCTGCTAGAGAGTGACTTTGAAGCTCCAGGGAAGAAAGCTGGATTTATTTCAGTCAGAAAGCAAACTGCGAGAAAGCGTTCAAGGTGACCAGACATGACTGCCAGTAGCTTGCATTCAGCGAGTCCATCAGCCCTCCAACACACTCCTCCCTGGAATCATAAGGAAGGAAAGTAGAGAGTTACAAAGCTACGGGAGAAAAAGAGGTGACTTTTTCAGAACCAACCTCAAGCTAGTGTGTGACATCGTGAAGATGTCCGCCACACCTACGGTTCTCATGAATTATTAAGGAAATGTGCAATACTGGGGTCTGTGATAACATGGAGCAGTGTGTGTTGGGAGGAAAGGAAGCATTCGCAGCTTTCATCCAATATATATTTCATGAATGTTAGCACTATCTAAGTCTGGCTTTGGGTTGACACTGCAAAAATTTTGATCTAGAGGATAAGTTACTTCAGTAGTTTCTACACAAAGTTGAAAATCAGCTAATACCAAGTCCTTTCCCTAGAAAGCATGGCAGAAAATGTGAGCTAAGAAACATACATTTTCATCTCTCCAAAGAGAAACCTGTTGAGGAACGAGGTGTATTTCATTTGTTGTTTTAGGGGGGCACTTTATAGTTGAGCAATTACCATTTTCTTTAAGAAAAAGTACCAGACTAGAAACTTCTTGATGCCCAGGAACTATGATCATGGCCTTTTCTTCTCTCTTCCTCATCTTGTTTTTTTTCTTGACACAGGAGGCAATCAGAAATAAATGTTAATGGGATTATTATTTTTTAAACAAATGATTCCCTGTCAAGAGAAAATTTTTTTTTTCACAATTGTCAAATTGTGTAGACGATGTTCAAACGGCGCCTTCATTCCCAGCAGCACCACCAAGTTGCAAACATACTTTTTCTGGTGTGCAGTTGATTGATGTCCATTCCCACATCAGGCTAATGGCACTTTATTTTCCAACAGTAGCGAGTAATGAGTGACCTTGAGTGCATATTGTTTTCCTGAAAGGCTTTGTTGCCCTGCTTCTTTCATAAGCACCCCAAGGAAGCAAGGCCTCTGTATTGGTGTTTTGCAGCAAACCTCATTTCTTTCATGGCTTTCTGTAAAAGAATTTGATACAGGGATAGAAGCTACCCTCAGTGAGTAAATGAAATATTGATCCATGCTACTCTGGCCTTGCCTTCACCTTGTCCCAGGGCGGTGAGTTACTGACTTTTCCGTTTTGGCTGTAATAGGAATTATTACAACAGGCCTGTGCAAGTAATTACTTGGCATGGTAAAAAAGGAGGGTCCATCATATATTTCTGGAGAGACGTTAGTTTCCATCAGGGCCAGCAGGCTGCAGTTTTTGGCTCTGTCTTTCCCAGTCTTGATTCAATTCTTTTAACTACCATTAATCACATTCCTTGTCAGCAGAAGTTTATCAAAAGTATTAAGTGAGCAAGGTTGCCTGGCCTCCTTTAAAAAAAAATCAGCCAACACAGGGCAGTAAATTTCAAAATATGGAAGGTTGGTTCCGTGATATATACGAGTGTCTCTTCAGCTAGAATGAGCCGTTTGTTTTAGTGATAGATATTGTAGTTTGAGCTGTGATAGAATCCTTCTCGAGTTTATATGTCGCAGGCTATCGTTTATGAGAGACCATGTGTTTCTAGATGGTGAAGGTCATGGCTGATGGCAAAAGTAAAAGCAGTGGTGATTCATTAAAAATAGTTAATGGGGCCTGTGGCTGACAGGGATAAATAGGAACATGTGGTTTGCCCAACCCACCAGCGTCTAAGTTGACATTGGGTTTCTTCAGCTTCAACTCTGACAACCCAATGGCTATGAAGTCAGGAATCCACAGAAGATAGGAGGGAAGGCAGGATCACCTCCTTCTTGTTGGTAACAGAGTCCAGAAATAAAGGGAATAAAGCTTTGTTGCCTTCAGTTTGTCTTGGATAATAGAAACTTTAAAATTGTTATTAATTTTTAAGTTGCCATAAATATTTTTATTGTATAAAATTAAAAAGCGATAGAAATCTGGCACAGAAAAAAATTATACTTGGCATTTAATTTCTTTTAAAAACGACACGGAGTCAAATATGGTATCATGCTTGGTGGTTTAGATAAAGAGAGGTGACTGTATTTCCTATATTAGTCTGTAGTTCTGGCTGTTTAAGGAGTTCACAACTAAAGATTTTCCCCGACTAATATGAAGTCCCCCAGAGAATCTCATCTTTCAGAATCATGTCTATGATGTATATTTGTTTGTAACCCTTTCAATTATTTTTCTGTGGCTGTATTTATATGCAAACACCATAAGTAAAGATTGGTGTTATACATAATAATGAAAAGAAATATAAACCATATAATAATTCAGGATGTAGCATGTATTTAAATACTTGATCCTATTATACTGATTAATAACTTGGCTGAAACCATTTCGATATTTACATGTCAATATTTGTTTCAACTGAAGAATGTATTTACTCGTTCAGACAATCTATTGTGTGCTAACATAAAGCAAAATCTAGACATCCTCGGAGGGAGGCAAGGGCCAGAGATCTGCTTCCAGCTGGCATTCAGACTATGGCTAATAAAACCTGTGTTCCTAGGTCCTCGCCCTTCTTGAAACCTCCCTGAACAGTCTAGAGACTGCTAAGATCTTGAAAACTTAAAGGATGTTTCTGACTAAGATCGAGAGAGTTTGATTGGATATTTAGGAGATGCCAATGATGGAGGAAGGTCATTGGTTAGTTAAATAAAGAAACTGCTTGCCCTGATAGGTTAAAACATAGGTGGGAGGAGTAAACAGAACATAATGCTGGGAGGAAGAGGAAGTGAGCTCAGAGACGGCATGCTCAGCTCTTCTGGGTAGACTTGACAGCTCTGCTCTCTGGAGCAGAGACGCCAGGCTCCTCTCTCCCAGGAAGCTCTGACCCAGGATGGACGTAGACTAGAATCTTCCCGGTAAGCGCACCTTGGGGTACTTACACACATTATTAGAAATGGGCTAGTCCAGGTGCGAGAGTTAGCTGAGAATGGGCTAGATAGAATGGGCCAAGCAGTGCTTAAATGAATACAGTTTGTGTGTTGTTATTTCGGGGCATAAGCTAGCCAGGCGGCCGGGGTGTTGGGGACACAGCCCCGCCGTTATTATTACAACATGCCAATTAACAAAGGAATATGTGAACATGTGTGTAACACTGGGCAATTTCCAAAATCCAACTGTGGATTTTCTACATGTTGCTGCTAATGAAGATTTCCCAATCAGACCCCTTTGGAGGCTTTGTTGGTGTTTCGCTATCTTGGTGCTTCTTCCCTCTGTCTCTCTTTTTAACTTGAGGAGGCAGGAAGAAATGGCATCAAGTTTGAAATAATGCCACGAAATAAACAGCTCCCTTCTCTACTCTGGATTGGCGCTTTTCCTTAGAAGAACAAATCATTTAGGGTAGTTAGAACTGGCTGCTGCCTTCATACAGGAGAAGATAATAACCAAGATGCATGGCAAGATCAGCTACTGAATTCATTAGGCAAGTTTCACAGCATCAACAGCAAGAAGAAACACAGCAAAAATGCTCAAAATTTTATGTAAGGGTGTAACATATAAGAAAAAACGTATAGAAGGAGGAAGGGACAAGAGAAAAAAGGAGGAGGAAGAACAGGAAGGAGAGGAGGAAGAGAAGGAAGAGGAAAAGGTGGAGGAAGGGGAGAAGGGAAGGAAGAAAACAAATGGGAGGAAGAGGAGAAAGGAGAGGAAAAGAGGACAGAGGAGGAAGAGGAAGAGCGACAGCAGCAGCAGCAGCAGCAGATCTTCCCGACTTGCAACCTGCTGTAGAATCTGAATTGAAGACTCTGGGCCGCCTCAAATGCATTTACCCGATAGACATCACTCATGCTGGGCCCTTCATCTCACAGACAGATCATCCCTTTCTGCCACTTGGCACAAGCAATCGCATAGTCCAAAGAGGTTGGGGGTTGGCAAACTATGTCCCTAACTGAAATTTGAATTTTTTTTCCAAGACAGCTTTTTTATTTTTTTCAGAGCCGCCATCATTAAGGTAAAACTCTTTGTACAACTGTGGAGCGTTCAGTTGAGAAGCATTCAGAGAGAAGAGAAAGGAGCATAGCAAATTAACAAGTTTATGGGGAGAAGCAGTTAGCCTCAAATCACCTGGAGAGGAGAAATGTGCTGTTTAATTCAAGGCCGAGTGACTACGGGCATAGAGGATGTTTGGGTATCGCATCACCCTAAAGATGTTCACTGTGCTTACTATCTGACGTTTTATGGAGAAACTAAGTCACATCTAAGATATTACTCTGATATTGTATTTAGTGAATATTTTATGAAAGAAAAGTCCTCTTATTAGAGGTGGCAAATTGCTATATAATTACAGTATTTAGGGAACAGGCTGTCTGTTCACTTGATGGCAGGAGCACAAAAATATAGCTGTTTTTCCACATAACTTCTTTGCAGAGTCCCCGGGATGACTTCCATTGCTATGACTTTTTCCTTCACTTCAAATATTTAATTTAAAATACAAAATTGCATTACATATTTGGTATGCATTAATACAACAGTGATGTGGACATTTTAGAGAAGTAGGTCCTAGATACACTGCAGAGCAGAGTAAGCCGTTGTCGGCCAGCGCCCTTATTTCTTTTCCTGCTTCCTCAAACTTCAGTGCAAAGCTATTCCACTCGGATAATGGCTGTGAGCTGTCCAATGTGAGAGCTGTTTGGTTATGGTAACTATAATGAGTTCCTAGGTCCCACAACATTAGGTGTTTATCAGTATAGACTAAATAGGTTGGACACTGGGCTATTTTCTCATTTTCCTCTTGTTTCTGTATTTCCCATTCTTGAATACATAGCAGGACTAAGTTCCTAGCAAGTAGGAAGAGTGTTGCCTTTCCTCCCCATTGAAGCATTCCCCCATGGAGGGAGGAAGGAGGCTCATGGGCTCAGGACACTCAGCAGAGGCTTACGAGCCTCCGGGAGCCTATGAAGATTACAAGGATCACTAAGACTGCTCTGTCCTCCGAGTTATGTAAGCAATAAAATATTGCTAGGAGAGATGGTGATGTCATTACTTGCCAGTTGTGTAGGGGACTTCAGTTATGCAGCTTTTGTGAGTTGTCACACATGCTGGAGTAGACTTGGTAGTGACACAACTTCTGGAGTCACCCACGTGTCCAACAGCGACTCACATACACCAGCAGGTGCACTAACCTGGACTTCAACAGAATCAGTCTTTGGTTTCTTCTTACCTGCTCCATCTGAAGTTAATAGAGATAGGCTCTTTATTCCTTGGTAATGTAACACATGTTTTAGTCATGTTTGGAGGCAACAAAGTGAATCAAATGGTTGACACAAAATACACTTGCCAGGATAAAGCCTTCCACGGATTGTGAGGGATAAATTCTTAGTGCCCTGACACATTCTGCTAAATCCCCCTCCTAGAACAACTGTGCCATTGACGGAGGTACCTGCTACTGACCACAGAGACTTCCCTTGGCCACCAGAATGTGTTCCATTTGCTTTGAAGGCCGGCTGAGATAGCCCTTGAAATGAATATCCACTGATCAGCTTTTCCTGAATTGTACAACTCAAAGGTGTACCCTAGTGCTAGTGACATCTTCAGAGGTACCCAGAGAACTGAGGCATGACCACAACACAGCCATCTGATCAGAAACATTCTGTGTCCTCATGTCCTTGTCTCACTGACTTCTAAACATCTGTATCTGTGTTTCCAGGGTTCAGGCCCTGCATAAACTATTTGACCTTAAATTCTTAGCTCAGATTTAGATTCTAGGGGCCCAACCTAAGACACGCTTCTATCTCAGGACTGTAGGATTATGAGTGCTGGAGAATTGATGGATGAATCTTCTGGGTGCCTAACCTAGTGCCGTGAACTATGGAACTATTGATTTTCATACTAACAGTATACAGAAATACCACATAAATTACCTTGGAAGTTAAGACATACATGTTTAAGAAAATATCAGACCAGATAACATTATTCGGGGGCTACAAGAAAGTCTCAGGTATGTGTTACATGTCATCAGAAACAAGGTAACAGAGCGAGATTCTATCTGTGCAGTGGGGATGAGGTCATAGAAGGTGTTAACTAGGTGAGGCTAATGGAGCTGTGACGGAAAGATTCAGAGAGGACAGTTTATAGTGCCTGAAACAGGTAATAGCTAATGTGGTGTGGAACTGAAATCAACGGAGAGATGGGACTCTGGGTGACTGTAGGACATTTCCAGAGGATCACCTGATGGGGAAGAGTCTCCCAGAGTATGAACAACACCTTCTAGTGGTTCTCAGATAAAAGGAGATCTGCCAAGGAGACATCAGGGGTGCCTTGCCGTGGGTTTTTGTTCCCTGATGGTAGTAAGTCCATCTGTCCCATTGCAGACACTTCTGCTCCACTCCTTCACTGACATCATAACGCCTGCTTCTTTAGCTTTCTTATGTGAATGACTCATGGCTCTCCAGGAATCCTCCTAGCCCTCACTGGAACTGCGGAGAAATCTGGTTTTCTGGACTGAGCAGCAACCAGGCTCTCAGTATTTCAGCCTGTAGAGGGCCATTGTTGAACAACTCAGCTCTTGTTGTGTAAACCAATCTAATAAATCCCATTTTAATATATATACGCATATATATACACACACATATATATACATATATATATGTTCATTTTGTTATCTGTTCATCTAGAAAACGCTGACTAATACCTACAAGCGTAGTGTTCTAAATGCAGGGGTGGGGGCTCAACAAATTCTTTGGGTAGAAAAACTGGCCAATGAGTCACTTACGAAAACCAGGTTCCATTGAGAGCCCATGTCCCATTGTATAACACGGTGAGCAATGGATGCAGACTCCTGATTTCAGCTTCTTACACAGTCCTCCCCGAGCTTTAGGAGGGGTGGTACAAATATCTTGTTTAGAACAGAGCCTTTAACAGTCATTCGGTTATTTGGGCAGTGCTAAGTTTCTGAATCCACAGCGAACAGAAACTTCTCTGATTCCAGCTGAGAGTAGCCCGCAGAAAGCCTTTCCTGGAGGCACCTTACGAAATACAAAGGTATAGTTGTGTAGATTTCAAACAGAACAGTGTCCTATATGCTCTGTTGTGTCTGGCTTCCCGTGCTCAGCATGTTTTTGAGTGAAGATCGCATTTCTGTATGTATCTGTGATTTGTTTCTTGGTACTTACTGAGAGGTCTTCTTTTGCCAATCTATAAAGAAAGTTTTTCCTTTTAGGGGCATTTGGAGGTCATAATATTTTGCATATATAACTGTGGATGGATAAATTATAAATATAAATTTAAATTATAGTTAAATACTTTTCTAAATAATTTATGACTAAAAGATCTCAAATTTTTAATCTAAAAACACAGGCTAGTAGATGGATTAGAAAACATAATCCATGTACCTGTTATCGTTAAGAATGTACCTCACTATGAAAGACGGATTCAGCCTTAGGATGAACACATGGAAGAAGTGTTTCCAAGAAACTGGGATCAGGTATTGTTCTAATATCTGACAAAACAAATTAGTCTTAAAATCAAAATTAGTCGCAGACAATGGAAGTCATTTCATACTAACTAAATGACCAACATGCCCAGAAGACATTATAGTTTTAAACATATACATAGCAATCACAGGAACCTCCATTTCATAAAACAAATAGCACTGAATGTAAAGATACAGGTTAAGCCTGATACAACGTTAGCAGAGGACTTCAACACCCAACTTCACTAATAGACAGGTCATTCTGACAAAAATTAAGAAGAGAAATTAAATGATGTCATCAACATCTATAGGCATCTACAGAGCAAGCTATCCCATACTCTCTTCAGCAGCCGATGGAACTTTCTCTAAAACAGATCATCTAAGAGGACACAGAAGTGAGCTTTCCTCTCAGAGTGCAGACCTGCAACCTTTGTCTGATCCTGGTTTCTCGTCGCCCCCAAATGCTGTCCCCCCCCCAGTTGATGTGTTCGTCTGGCCTTTGTAGGACTTCACTGTCAGAGTCGGTGACTGCTAGGCGGCCTAGCTGTGTAAATAGGATGTCGGTCTTCATGTTCTTTTGGGGTTTTATTGTTTACAAAACTTTTTGTATTGAGAGAAAAATAGCCAAAGCATCTTTGACAGAAAGTTCTGCACCAGATGACAACATGAAGCCTAAGTGTGGGTCCTCTTCTCAATGTGAGCCTCTGGAAAATGGTTTCCATATTCTCTTCCCCTGTCTCCCATTCTGGACTACACTCTCTGACTTTAAAACCGCTCCTATACTGCCCTCTTCTCTCTCTTAAGAAAACTTAGCCCCTGGACCCAGCAATACCACTCTTGGGAATATACCCAAGAGAGGCCTTATCGTACAACAAAAGTATATGCTCTACTATGTTCATAGCAGCATTGTTTGTAATAGCCAGAACCTGGAAACAACCTAGATGCCCTTCAATTGAAGAATGGATGAAGAAAGTATGGAATATATACATATTGGAGTATTACTCCGCAGTAAAAAACAAGGACTTCTTGAAGTTTGCAGGCAAATGGATGGAAATAGAAAACACTATCCTGAGTGAGGTAAGCCAGACCCAAAAAGAGGAACATGGGATGTACTCACTCATATTTGGTTTCTAGCCATAAATAAAGGACATTGAGCCTATAACTCAGGTTCTAAGAGAAGCTAAATAAGAAGGAGAACCCAAAGAAAAACATATAGGCATCCTCCTGAATATTAACCTTCATCAGGCGATGAAAGGAGACAGAGTCAGAGACAGAGACCCTCATTGGAGCACCGGACTGAAATCTCAAGGTCCAAATCAGGAACAGAAGGAGAGAGAGCACGAGCAAGGAACTCAGGACCGCGAGAGGTACACCCACACAATAAGACAATGGGGATGTTCTATTGGGAACTCACCAAGGCCAGCTGGCCTGGGTCTGAAAAAGCCTGGGATAAAACTGGTCTTGCTGAACATAGTGGACAAGGAGGACTACTGAGACCTCAAGAACAATGGCAATGGGTTTTTGTTCCTACTGCACCTATTGGCTTTGTGGGAGCCTAGGCAGTTTGGATGATCACCTTACTAGACCTGGATGGAGGTGGGTGGACCTTGGACTTACCACAGGGCAGGCAACCCTGACTGCTCTTTGGGCATACGAGGGACGGGGGACTTGATTGGGGGAGGGGGAGGGAAAGGGGAGGCGGAGGTGGGGAAGAGACAGAAATCTTTAATAAAAATAAAAAAAAAAAATAAAATAAAAAAAAAAAAAAGAAAACTTAGCCACATTTACTTCTTGAAGTCAGTACAACTCTTGAAAGACCCATGTAAGAATTCTGAGGAAGCCATGAACCTCGCTTACTCCTTGTTCCCAAACTCAGTCAAGAATCTTGGTTGTTTATTTTGAGACAGGGTCTCTCTGTAGCCCAGGTTAACCTCAGATTCTTGGCTATCCTCCTGCCTTAGTCTCCTCAATGCAGGCATTGCAGGTGAGCCACTTCTCCTTGGCAAGACCATTTCTTGGTGCGATTTGCCTTTGGATGAATCAAACCGACCTAGTCTATGAGAGAAGCAATTATGGGGCCTTCCATCTAAAGACCAGAAAAGGGAAAATGAATATATAAGTCACTCAGGAACTTAATGCAGGTGCAAGAAACTTATGTCAAAGTGGCCACAAGATTGTTACTAGGAGACGTACGAATGTAACTCCATGTTTACTGCTAGAAACCAAAGCTTTGTGAGAAATCTTGAATTTATGGGAAATTCGAGGAGGGGTGGGGAAAGTGTGTACTTGTCTGTCCTTTCCCTGATCCCTTCTCTGTCCTGAACTGCAGGAGACTGAGCCTCCTTGGGCTTTGGTGGCCCCACCACGGGGGTGTTTATTTCATGGTTGACTTTTACTGTACCCGGGTACTTATATTCCTATCGTATAATCATTTTGTAACACGTGCTGACTTTCCCTTCCCTTCTTCCTTTGGAAAATAAAGACTTATTGGTACTCAAAAAAAAAAAAAAAGAAAATAAATTATAGCAAATAATAGTGAAGATGCGGATTACAGGGAGTCCTTGTACAGTGGGAGCGTGAGTGTAAAGTACAGAAACCAGCATGAAAACTTCTCATAAACTAAAAGTAGATCTGCCACCTGACCCCCAGCCACACTATTCCTGGTCCTGACTCTAAGAATCCTATGTGAACACACCAGCAAGATACTGGCACATCAGTAATCATTGCAACCCTTCTCGGAATAGCTAAGTTATAGAACCAAACTAGGCACATAACAACAGGGGAATGGATGAAGACAGTTTGTGTACATACAATGGTTTTTGTCCAACCAAAAAGACCATAGAAGTCAAGCTGCCTAGAGAGAGAAAAGAGACAAACAGGAGTGGAGAGGGGTAGATGGAGAAAAGGTAAGATTTGTGGGGAAAATTATGATCAGTATACAGTATTTACTTGAGAAAATGTCCTTAAATATCCTTATGTATCACGTACAATGAATATACACAGTGAACTATTTTTAAATAAATATAAGTAAAAAGAGTTTATCATTAATAACTAATAATATTAAACATGTACTTTATAACAAAAGCAGAAATACATTGATTATTTTTTGCTAATAAATGATAATTTAAGTAAACTTAAATGTTACTTAAATTTAAGTAAATTTAAATGTTACTTAAATTTAAGTAAACTTAAATATTAAATTGAATAACATTTATTATCTCAAATTGTCCATGGATCAAGAATTCAGAACTTGTATAGTTAATGTTCTCTTAGGAATCTCTAGTAAAATCATCAAAGAAAGCTGCTGACATCTGAAATCTTAATCAGAAACAGACAGTGAGCTTGGTGGCTCACTGATGTGACCAGTAGTCACTGTGAGGAGGTCCCAGTCTATCCCCCACATGGATCTCTCCATGGGATTCTCAATATAACTTCCATTCTCTCTGAGTAAAGATCTCCAAAACAGCAGGGTGGATGCATAAATTCACCAATCACATGCCAGCGTTCACCCACATCCTCTTAGTTACACTGATTATGCTTATATGGTATAAAAAGAGACTATGAATATTGGCTATGACCCTGAAAAAGTTTCATTGATATCCTAATGCTAGTATCTGAATATAAATCATTTTAACTGGAAATAGAGACTCTGCAGGTATTACCCAAGTTAAAATGAAATTATACTAAGTGACTAGCATCCCTTTAAGAAGAAAATATTTGATCTGCTCAACAAGAAAAAAATTCATGCCTGTACTGGAAACCTAACCAATTACCTAGGGCTAGGAAAGCCATGGATCTTAGAGGAAAACATGCAAATACCTCTTCACTAAACCAGCTTGATACTAAAGCACATTCTGAATATTTGTCTTTATAGACACAGATAAGTATAGTCCTTACCTTCATCAAGGAAACTTCGCCTTGCAATAGACAGAGACCATTACAGGAAACCACAACCAACTGAAACACAGAGTTATGGAGTCCAGTCCCACAATGCAACTCCTGCACCTAAAGCTTGGAATCGCTTCAGAAATGAGGGCGGTAAGAGCCAGAGGAACAGACCTGTGAGATTGTGTCTCTAGAATTATAGTCAGAAGAATAAAGTATTATCAACACATATGGCTAAACATGAGCTGGACAAGGGCAACAACAGTAGACATGCTGACATGAACGGCGAAAAGCCCACAAAACCTCAGTCTTACCTAAACAACTACAGGCAACTAAAGTATGCAGAGAGCAAGAGAGATAGTTTTTTCCAGGGACAAGCACACCAAACAGTCAGTCCTGAAAACATACTTACAACTAATATATATACAGAGCAGATGTACTTATGTATTTAGGAATACTTGTGGGTAACAATTATTAATGAAATAAAGGTTATGAATTAGAAAGATAGCAAGGAAGGGTATATGGGAAGGTTTGGAGAGAAGGAAGGAAAGGGGAAAACAATGTGATTATAATGTAATCTCAAAAAAATAAAAGAAATCATTTTTGAGAAGAAGAAGAAAAAGAAGAAGAAGGAGGAGGAAGAGGAGGAGGAGGAGGAGGAGGAGAGAAGAGATAATTCAGAGACAGACAAAGGAAGGGGGACAATTACAGCAGATGTGTGCTGGATCTCACATTTCATGGGATGCAGAATTCAAGCTAGTCTTCTTCAAGTCATTGGAACTTCAACTCATTTTAAATATGAACTTAATCCATTGTAGGATAGAATTTATTGCTATTTCTTATTGTCTCAGTTAAAAGGCAATACGACTTAACAGGACACAAAGCCAGTCCCAAATCTGCCTCTTGTCTAAAAAAATCTCTCTTCAAGTCTTCACTAACATCTAGTCTCACCGAGGACAGTGTCTTTCTGTGGACGTGGTGTTCCTGTAACGCACACCCCTTTGCCTCTGCCTAGCATGACTCTCCAGGTTACCTTCACAGAACAGCTGTACTTTGGTGCCGCCTCTTATTTGTGTCCTACAGTTACCTTATCTCCCTTCCTCCTTACCTCCCTCCCTCCCTCCTTCTCTTTCTCCTTCTCTTCCTCTTTCCCTCCCTCCATTCCTTCCTTCCTAATTCCCTTTTCTTTTTCTCACCCCATTGGGTACTAATGATGAATCCTACCTCATGTTACATGCTTGCTTAGATAGCCTATCAACCCTGTGCCTTGATAAACCAGCCTGCCTTCATCTTATGCTTGAAAGCCATCTTATAATAAAATCAAACTAGGTTCATTCCTATTATGACTAAATCTCTGTTTCTCCAAGATTGGGCTATGTCCCAGTTGTAACCTTAACTACAAATAAATGGCTCTGTACTGCCTGTTCCAGGAAAGAGCAACCATGTCTTTATTTCACAAGGTTGTTATGACCAATCTTGCAACCTTACCTTTGTTTCAAAGTGTTATTATGACTTCCTTGTTATGTTCAAGTTTCTGCCTGCCAAAGCCCCCATTTGGAAACCCCCTACTCATACCCTATTTGGAAACCTCCACCCCTGAGCTATAAAAATCTTGTCTTTCCCATGTTTAATGTTGACCTCTTGAACTCTGCTTTAGAGAGAGGTAGTCTATGTACATGAATAAAAACAGTTTGCTTTAATTAATTGCTTGCTTTAAGTAATTTGGCCATGATTATTTGGGTCTGCAGTCTTTCTTGTCAAATCTTTGGGATTAATAGCTTCGGGGAGAACAAACAAACATCAAATCTGAGTCTTTTAAAAATATATCCATTTGGCACAGTCTATGGTACATTGTAGAAATTTGATTAATGATTATTTAATGAACAGAGACAGTAAAAGATGGTGAGAGTATTTGTTGACAATTACTGGTAGAATTATTTCTGATAAATATAAAGATATTCATATTTTCTCCCAAAACTAGCCTTAAAGAAGCCTCACCTGATGTGGGAGTGTCATATATCAATCTGTTGATTTCATTGGTCAAGCAAAAAAGAAACTGCTTGGCCCTCATAGGTTAAAACATAGGTGGGAGGAGTAAACAGAACAGCATGCCGGGAGGAAGAGGAAGTGAGCTCAGACTCGACAAGCTCTGCTCTCTGGAGCAGAGAAGCCATGCTCCGCTCTCCCGGAGAGACGCCATAGCTCAGCTCTCAGGGAGACCCGCGATGAAGCTCCAACCCAGGATGGACGTAGGCTAGAATCTTCCCGGTAAGCGCACCTTGGGGTGCTACACACACTATTAGAAATGGGCTAGTCCAGGTGCGAGAGTTAGCCGAGAAGAGGCTGGATATAATGGGCAAGCAGTGTTTAAATGAATACAATTTGTGTGTTGTTATTTCGGGGCACAAGCTAGCAGGCAGCCGGGGTGCTGGGGACTCAGCCCCGCTGCTCCTATTGCAACACTCACCCAAAAAGACAAGAATGGTTTATATGCTGATTTTTCATGTGGTTCATTTGCAATGCTGAGCTCTTGAGATATGGAGGATTAGCTGGTCTGGCAGGCCTGTCTACAGTGTTGGGCTTAAATTAAGCTGCTGTATCTGACCTTGACTCTGGTGCTAGGAAATCCAAACTCGTCACTGCGTGGCAGTCACTTTACCAGCGGAGGCAATTCCTGGTCCTTATTTCTTTTTCTTGACTCGATACCTTTTGCTCTCATTAAATTTGTTTACCCAGTCTTTAATAAATTTGCATTTCCATATGGTTACAATACAGCTTATTTAACTAAACCTCTTTTTGATCATTTATATTGTTTTCAGTTTCTCATAATAATACAAAGGCCTAATTTTAATGTTATTTTCCCGGAGCCCCCGCCTGATAGTAACACTGTTGTTTAGTTTGCTGTTTGAGATGATGTTTCAAGTTGCAGTGTTTATGAATTCATAACTTTGTAGGCCATTTTTTCCAGACCTATATCTCCATACTTCTACCACGGAAGTGCATGTGTGAACAAGATGCACCGTGTTGTCTTTTCATAGCAGTATGTGGATCTTTTACAATGATCTTCAAGCCTGACTCTTGCCCTTTCTCCATCTCTAGCAGCTGATACAGATTAGAAATCACCAAGCTTGTAATTTTACTGATGAGGAAATTGAAGTCCAAAGCAAAGAGTTAGCACGAAGCTACACCTGGAGCCAGAATGTCTGAGTTTTCTACTACAGTTCTCTTAGCTGAGTTGAGACATCGTCATACTATTTATTTCTGGGGTAGGGACTCCCCAGCAGGTTAGCCTAGCTCGAGTATCCTCATCTAGGAAGCAAGTAATTACAGTTCATGCAGATGTCCTGCAGAAAGAGCAGGGCCAGACCCAGGGTGTGTGGCTATCACTTCAGGGCTATTCATTATCGCCATCATTCTCTGCGACAAACAAAAATGCCCTGAACCTTTGTCTCAAGCTCCCTGGCAGGACTCTGCTGATCACTTCTAATCACCTGATGCTGGGCCACTGAGGAGACTTTGAGTTGGGCTGTGGTTGGGCACTTTTCTCTGCATCACAGACACTCACCTGTCTCCTATTTGCATAAGAACTGGGATTTGCTTGTCAAAACCTGTAGGAACAAATTGCCTTCAACTTTTCCCACAATTAGGTCCTGAGAAGATGCCATCATTTGCACTTACGTCTCCGCTGGATATTCCTCTGGTTTTAAAAAGTGTAACCTTGTGCATCTTGACTAATGGGATCATGAACTCCGCTGGAAAAAAAAAGTGCTATTGTTCCTGCAATGAAAATTGGCCTGTTGGCTGGGTTATTTCCATTTAAACACATTGTTAAACTAAAACAAATAAAAGAAGACAAGACAAAAAAAGCAACTGCTGTTCATTTCAATGGGCGAGAAAGTCAGTGAAGCCCAGCTCCTTGTCCTGGGCTTTGTCCCTATGCTCCTGAAGACCTCAGTTGAGGTTTTACCCAAAAGAAGCCACAGTGGGAGCCCAAATGTGTCCCTTTTCTACAAAGGACTATCTTGAGTTGGCTTCAGGACACTTCTATGTGCAGAAACGACAGCACATTAAATTCTTTTCTTGCTGGATCATATACATACCACAGACTGTCACATACATTGGGTAAGTGCTTGTCCTAGACAAAAAAAAAAAAAAAAAAAAGGCTCAGGATAGAAGTTTTCACCATCCCTTTAAAGCAAATCCTTTGCTGTTGTTTTTCGAGGCAGGGTTTCTCTCTAACAGGTCCTCACTGTCCTGGTACTCTCTTAGAAGGAAGACCAGCCTGCACTGAGATTTTCCTGCCTCTGCCTCCCAAGTCCTGGGATAAAGGGTGTGTGCTGCACCACCACCTGGCATTAATATAAGTCTTAAACCAAGCTGACACCTATTACACTGGCTGAGAGCTCTCTGCATCCTTTGCAGTGAAGATCATGTCGGGATATAGAGTGTGACAGGAGCCTTGGTGACCGAGTCAAAAGACCAGTAAAGAAAGCGAAGGCTGTGCGCTTGTGTACAAACTGTCCTGGCTTCTGCAGGTAGAAGGCAAAGTCAGCATCTTGGTTAAAACAGAGATAATTGATCTCAGAGATATCACCTCAGCCCTTGAAGCATTTTTTTCCATGCATTATGGCAAGGGCAGCTGCCCAGACGATAGACATAAATGGATTCTGTGAATGGTAAATATTCCCAAAATGACAAAAGTAAAATTTTAGTTAAGTCTCTCCTAGTTTGTTTTCACATTCCAAAGACATTAAAAGTCAACGTTGCTTTATTTTTTTATTCTCACACTTAGTGAACTGCTTATCCAGAAGGAAGCCAAACCACTCGGTCTTACCTCATGAGATGTGAGAGCCCGCCCCCACCCTGGGGCTGTGCTGTAATCTTGCTTTCTGTGTTTATTGGACACTGCTCTGACTGCGAGCAAGCGAAACTCAGTAGGCTGGACTGCCAAGTTCACGTTTACCTCTCCCGCAGTTGCTATCAGGTGACAGTACCCACCCTCCATAACATTTTTCTGCTAACCACTGATAAGCCAGCTGAGCCGATGACTGTGTCTGAAACACAGCTGGATGGTTTGGGACACTAATATTCACATGACAAATTTTACCATTTTGCACATATTTTGTTGAAATCACCAATAACTTTTTAAAGCACAATTTCAAATATCATTTTAACACAAACACCTAAACACTGTAATAAAATATATATTATTTCATAATTCTGAGCTGAAGGTTGACTTTTAAAGGAATGTTCATATGTTTGGCATGGCTGGGTATGGTCGATGCCTCTTTCTAAAAATTGAGGGGCTGTGCAATTGAGAATATATTTTTTTTCTGCAAATTTGAATTTCTCCACGCCTACCACTCCTGCTTGACATTTATGCCACAATCTCCAGGTGGTGTGTTAGATTCTGAGCATCCTTTCAGAAGGCTACAAGAGCCTGCGGATTCACCTTTAAGCACAAGAAGAGTTGCAAAGTGAAATCCTGCAGTCATGCGTCATATGCCACAGATGCATGTGGCTTCCTCAGTTTGACACCGGTGACTGCTCGGCCAGCAGACAGGGTTTACTGGGTGGCAGAACCCACACGCCTTCATGCAGCACGCAGAGCCCAAATCATTGCCAGGTGACTCCACAGGAAGTCATGACCCATTTGCTCTGGGTAAGGAAAATGGAGCCTGTATGTCAAGGAGGAGAAGCTCTGGCTGGTGGGCACATTTGGCAGTATCTTAGTTTCCCCTTTGGCAGCCACCAGAGGTAGAAGAAGACAAAGAGTTATTGTTCGCGTCTCCCTGCGACTTGACAGATGCACGCTTAAAGGGCAACTTCAGTACCAGGGGGGCAAAGACTTGATCCTGTTCTGCTCCGAAAGTAAATATTTATCCTTAATTCAGTCTAAATGAATATTGGACTCTCCCAGCAATCTTTTCTTCTCCTGCCATTTTCTCATTAAAATCTCTGATGCTACTTCTTCACAGTTTCCACAGACAACAGGTTTCCTGCTCATTATACACCAGCTCCGAGATTTGGGACAAAGGTCATTTAAACAAGAGAAAATCAAGTTAAAGAAAATGTAGGGAGCAATTTGAATATAGCAACAAGTATGGCTGTGTTGGAAATATAATGAGTTTTGACTACTTTTTCTTTAGAGAAGAATTCAAGACAGGAAATGATGTGGCTACCAAACTTTTATATCACACAACATTTTTAACATGCCAATTTCTCTTCTTTTGGAAATATGAATACTTAATAACATATTGGCTCCTGCTGAAGCCAAAAGCCAATTATGTATCTCTACAAATAGGTTCATTTTGTGGGGATATGGGAATGGGACTGTGTAGAGGAGATGCAAATTAAATCTAAATTTCTTTAGAAAGGCAGAGTAAGAGCTATTTAAACAGGAAATCAATTATAAATGACAAGGTTAAAAAAACCTAGGTTTTATCTTTTCTAGAATCAGCTATAAAACTTGACTGGGATAATGAGAAAGACACAATGGGAAAATCATTGCAGTAACTCTGTTGAACAGTCTGTGTGCCAGGCATGGGCTACAGAAGAATACCTTGCATACGTGAACCCACTGCATTGGTGGCCATGTTTGAGGCTGTTTCATTTTGTTCCCCTTCTCAAGCATGTGAGACCTGGACTCCTTGTAGCTCACAGAGTCTGGGGGTCCAGGGGCAGAGAGCGGAGGGCATCTTTTCTTTTCTCGTGGTGGACCTTGATGAGCTCTTCCCAGAGTTTGACTTAGAACATCTGGAAATGCCATACCCTGGCCTCCACAAACTGTATTGTTCCATGATTGGTTTTATACAGCTGTGTTTTATTTTAGCATTGAAATTGTATGAATATGATAGCTATAGGGGAACTTAACTAGAAGCAAAATAGCAAAAATATGCAATAATTGATAAAGGTGTTGTCTTGCTTGACTGTGTGGTGTAACTGACATTAACTATAGGGGAGAAATCATGCCATTGCATATGCAGTGTGGCATTGTTTGACAGAAATGGTTGGCAGGGCTGGGGTTTGGGAATCCATAAAACTTCATTTAAAAAATATCAAGATTTTGTTTTGATTTTAATAACACTTTAAACTATTTTACCCGTGAAAATCTTTTAAATAAGTGTGACTGCCCTCATTTTACTATAAACTAATTATAAATGAGTCTTGTGATCTGCTCAAAATCCTATTTATTGTTAGGTGATGGAGATGGCATATAAAACTAATTCCGTCACAGTTCTGAGTTGGAGCTTCATGAGCTCACATCATGGGATCTACGCCAGTCAAATAAATAAGCTTCTTAGCAAATAAGAGTTTATGAGCATCCTCCAGTAACCATAGCATTGTTTAGAAAAGGCTTAGAAGTTGTCATCTGTTCCTACCCTATGATGATATTTATGACACTCATAAAATAATGCTCCTATCTGTGGATCCTTCTTCCCCGGATAGCTGACAAGAGCCTTTGCTGTCTACAACCTGTAACAACTGGAAAAGGAACAAAATGTTAGCACCATTGTTATTTCTTTCTTAACGACATAAGACTGGTGTGCTCTATTGTCTCCCAAGTCTGTGCTTTAGATATCTGAGTTCTGTACATTGGGTCTGAGTAGTTTCATCAAACAGCCTAAGAGAGACTTCCTGCAACACAGTGATTTGTGAACAGTAACACAGAATGGTAAGAATTAGGTTTGGCCAGAAACTTTTTCTATAGGACAAATCCTGTAAGAGACCATCTAATATAATGAATTTATCCAAGGAGCTAAAAGGAAATAACTGCCGCCTAGAACTGTCTCTCCAGTTCGCTTATGGTTTACTTGGATCTAGGGCCTCAACTTTTTGGAAGGCTCATGGAGGCAGGTATGGGGATAGAAGTTGAGAATAGAAAGATTCAAATGAGAAATGGCTGTGAGATGCATACTTCAGCTGAACTGAAGGCAGCTTGGAGATAGATTTGTAAGGGAGCTCCTGACATTGTGGTGGTCACAAATCTCTGCTGTCATTGTGATGAGTTCTTTAGGGACACTTTTCAACACAGGGTTCACAGTTCTAGCTGCAGAACCACACGCTAACAGTTCCTTCAAAAAATAAAAACGAACTCACACAATCAGCAATAATTCCCTTAACTAAAATGCCCACTCTCAAGATAGCTTTAATATTAGTACTCATCCTTTCATGCAACGAATTGTTTATAAACCATGGGTTTGCCTGTAATTTTATAGAATATATTTATATTACAGAACCAGGGAAGAGAGTTGTTCCAAATTTCTCTGAAGTCTCTGGTCCCTCTTCCCAAGGTGCTATTTGTCTATTTTCTAATATTCTTCTTAAGTAAAGTGCTATGTTTTATGTTTTTAATATTCCCTATGTTATTTTAAAAATATGAGTGTGTAAATCTTAATACAACTCTCAACTATCAAAATAAAATATCTAAGGTATACAAAGGATTAGTTCACAATAAAACTTTTTAATGAAATGAATAGAGGCAGTATATGTAACAAACAAAATTTATACTTCTGAAAACAAAAATAAATAATGTCACACATAAAACTTATCAACACAGGGGACTAGAAGTTAGCTCAGTCAGTAAAGGCTTATAGGCAAACATAATGACCTGAGTTCAATTCCCCAGAACCACATACATATATATGTGTGTGTGTATGTGTGTGTGTGTGCTTCTATATTTATATATATTTGTGCGTGTGATTCCAGTGTTGCAGAGGCAGAGACAGGCAGATCCTGGGGCTCACTGGCCAGATAGCTGAGTTTTCTTGGCAAGTATGAAGCCAGTGAGAAATTCTATCTACAAAAAAGAAGATGAATGACACCAAAGAAACTACACTCAAGTTGTCTTCCTGATTACACACACGTGTACTTGCATACACATAAACAAGCATACATAATATATATGTATACAAATATGTATATACATACTATATATACATATGTTGAAAATAATGGCTAATAGAGTATTTGCAAGAAGCATGAATTTGCTTTTGGAAGAGAAAGTAAAAGAATGGGCAGGAGTCTTATGCACAGTATCTTTTAGTAGTTTGAAATTCTATAGCAAAAGTATCAAACATGCATTTTGCAAAGCAAGCTGGTGTACCAACGCTATCATTAGATTAAGAAAACTTTCAAGAACAAAAAAAGATGACTTTTTTGCTTCATGTTTCATCTGTATGTTTGTGTATGGTGTATGTGTGTGATATATATGTGTAAAATGCAAATACATAATATATATGCATGGCATGTGTGTCTTTATGTGACTGTGGGCATGCATGTGGAAGTCAGTGGACAACTCTGAATGTTGGTCCTTGCTTGCTATTCAGTTTGTTTACTGCTTCATATGCCAGGCAAGCCGACCCGTGAGGCTCCAGAGAGTCTTCTCTCTCCACTTGCCATTCTCCCTGTGTAGGTGCTGAGAATACTGACATCTATCTGCACTGCTGAGTCTAGACTTTCCCATGATTCTGGGAATCGTCAAGGTTGTGTCGAGCCATCTCCCCAGCTCCTAACTCCATTCTGTGTAACAGTAGAGATGCAATCATCCTGTATCTGGGTGTCCCCCAAAATACACTTTCAAAATATATAAGAAAATGAGACAGATTGTATATTAGCATAGCAAATGTGCTTGAAGCATACTCTTGGGAAATTGGTGAGATCAACAAAAACCAGTTGAGCTTATAGGAAAGTTAACCATGGCCAAAAGCTTTGATCCGATTGGCATGGGTCTGCCCAACAAAGAATGAGTCTTCTCAAGGTCGTTTGCATATGCAAAACTGATCTGTATCCTTGGCAAAGGAATTTCAACTGCTACTAATGAAGCAGCTACAGTCCACAGGACATAATGCAATAAAATCATAAATACTTTTAAAAGATGAGGAAAAGAAATCAGCCTAAAAATCAAAAGAGGTGCTTCAAAGCAGCTTGCGGGTTTAATGAAGAAATCGGAAGAAAATTTGATGACTCTCTGGAGCTGAGTGGGAAATCACTATTTAGTTGAACTACCAGGACAAAGAGAAAGACTTAAAGGCAAGATAATTAGTGCAGAAAATAATTCAGGAAATAGGAAATTTTCAAAGATTAATGTAGTATAAAAGTTAACAAGGCTTATAGGGGGAAAAGCATACAAAATATTAAGAATATGACACAGGACAACTTTAGACACATTGAACAAATTAAGGCCCTAAGAAAAGGTGACAAAATTTTATTTTAGGAGTGCTAAAACCTTTTTACATTATTATTATTATTATTATTATTATTATTATATTTTATGTATTCGAAATATATGTACACGCATACACATATATTCATACACAGCCATTTAAAAAACTAAGCTAATGATGAGAATTTTATTCACTAACGATGTCAGACCGAGACAGGTGTCTTTGACATCAGCTTGTAAGAATCACTTCCTGTGAGCTTTTCCAAAGGTTAGAGCTAGAAGAGAAAAGCTACTCTGCCATAGGCCTTTCCAAACAAAACACAAGTTTAATTTAATGAGAAGAGTTTAGAGCTTTCTCATGTAACGCTGCTGTCTGCTCCAGCACGGAGTGCGCGCTCAAGGAAGCAAAAGTAAAGCTTTTACTTGCCACGTGTCCTACCCCCACTTCCTCTGCCACCTTCACAACAGAGCTCCATTTTCAAACTATCAACCCCGCTAGTCAGGATGTCACCTTGAGCTGAAGGGGAGTATAAAAAGAAAATAAAAACAAACAAAAAAAAAACAAACAAAAAAGAGGATAATCATACACCTCTCATCATTGATGTCCCTGACGGATCAGGATTTCATCTGCAAAGAGCAATGAATTATTACTCAACATGTAACATCTGCCTTGCCTATGACCCTAAAAACGTTACTATGGCATCAGAGAGAGTATTGAAACCATCATCTCATTAGATCAAAAAAAAAAAAAAGGTAATTAGTAAACAATAATAGCTGTTAGTAAACGTTCATTTTTTTTTTTCAGATAATTCTTCTTAATACAATTAAGAGCACACAGAAAATCTGCCAGAAGAGATGGAATGCGGAGCTGAATCTGTTGAAATGGTATGTTTAAAGTGTGTGTGTGGGGGGGGGACCAAACATCAAGATCATCTTTGATATATATATATGTGTGTGTGTGTCTATGTATGTATATATATAATAGACACCTGCAAACTATATGTTCACACAGAAATATAAATTATTCTATGTTCATTCATTCAGTGAAACGAATGATTAAATTGCGTGGGTCATTATCAGCACAGGTGCATCTAGTGCACACTGGAAAACAGAGCGGGATGGCCCCTTGATACGAGCATTAACAGTCCTGTTACGTGTCCTTCATGAACAGCTGCCTTGTACAGCAGTGCGCGGTGCAACTGCACCACTTTCTCTAGGGAAAGAAGGAAGGAGACGAGACTAATGAAGCTATGGGAAGATTTGTACTGATTCGAAGCTAGTAGATGGGAATGCATTAAGTCTGTGTAGGCACAAAAGCGGTTGTTTGATTCCACTCTTCCTGTTTCTAAATGCTCTTCCTATTTCACAAAGATTAGGGATTCAGGCATGTCCCCTGCCTTACGATGCTGACTGTCCAGCGGCCTGCCCAAGACTCTGTAGCTAACAGCCAGCCCTGGAAACTGTGGGTGGATCCTTCCATCTGTTCTTCAGCCCATACGTCCCATCTGACACCGTGCTGAGGACCCTGGTCTGCAAGCCTGAAGTTGGTCCTGCTCCATTCTGCTTTGCAGAGTCCTGTAATAGTTTTTCTCTGTGACAGAGAGAAACTCATCTCACAGATCCAGTCCCAGATGAACAACTTATAGCAAAACCCTAATTGCTTCAGGCCCCAAGTGTTAGAGCTTTGTACTATGTAGCATACACATCTGCGGGCCTCCCTGCCTGCCAGCAGCCACACTGCAATTTTCTCCAAGATGGGTTCGCATTTCCCAGGTGGTCAAACTAGGAAAGCTTCATTAGTGATGGACTCCGCCTGCAGCCAGCCACACCCTCCCACCTGCCGTGACGCCAGAGCACCTACTCTTGGCCTCAGTGAGGACTTAACTATTCTACACATTGAGTGTGGCTTGAGGGTTAGGCTCCAGCTATGCATTGACTAGGCATCAGAAATAAAACTAAAAAACTGTGGACACATTAACTCATCCAACAAGTATTAGGAGTATTAAAGTTTATTCCTTTTCTCTTCTTTTCTTTTTTGTTGTTGTTTTGTTTTTTGTTTTTCAAGACAGGGTTTCTCCGTGTTGCTTTGGAGCCTGTCCTGGAACTAGCTCTTGTAGACCAAGCTGGCCTCGAACTCATAGAGATCCGCCTGCCTCTGCCTCCTGATTGCTGGGATTAAAGGCGTGCATGTACCACCGCCTGGCAAGTTTATTCTTATTAAAGATAGAACAATTGATATTATGAGTTTATAAGGTTTTTGTTTTCCTCAGCATAGTACTGTTTTGTTTCCATTCTCCCATTCACCTTTCTAAACAGAAAAACAAATCCAAAATAATCCATTGGTTTAGAACACGATAGGTCAGTGTGGTACAATTTTGAATAAAGACGAAGACTAGATCCAGCGGAGGAGCCACAAAAATTAAATACGTGAAGAAGCCTCTTAAAGACACAGAACTTCACTGTAGGAGAATCAACAAGCAATACTGTGATGGTTAGGAATGTCCACAGTTTACTTTTCTTCCGTCTGGCCCATAAAATGACTTTCTCACTGCTGAGAACTGTAAACACTGCGTTACCCAGTGGAACTTTAAGAAGCGATGTGTGTTGTTCAAGGGGAGAAGCTTTAAGATGCTACACCCTCACTCCTGCCAGCAAGCACCCCTCATGGGATTCATTGGTCTTTTAAAATAAACCCTGAAAGTAAAAGTGGGGACTCTAGTGAGAAGAGAAAAAGGACTGCAGGAGTGAGAGGGGCAAGAGAGGGTACTGGAGTGTGTAAATACGACTGAAGTACATTATGGACATGTATGGAAATTTCATAATGAAATCCTTTATTACGTATAAATAAAGTACGAAGAGTCTATATCTCTCTCTCCATTGCATTACCTTGTTCTCTGCCACAAAAAAAAAAAAAAAGAGTACTCCAGATTTTGACACTCCTGCCATCTGCGATTTCAAAGCGAAACTAACCACGTAGCTCAGGTGACCTGCTGTAGCCGAGTGGTGTTAATTGAATGTGCTAGTTTACCGTGTGAGCACACCAGGGTGTGGGGATTGTTGGTTTATTGCAGTGGATCCTAATCCATTCTGATTAACAGGAAAAGGAGGTATGCTAAGCACTGTCATCCACTGTAACAGAAAATGAGCTAGTTGCCCTCAGGCTGGAGACAGAAAACATGTATGCACAGCTCTGTCCATATTTGACTTGTTTTTAATTGTTAACCTAATCGCATCAGATGTAAGGCTTACTAAAAGCTATTGCTTGAAATCTTTACGAATATTAACTCCTTCCGTGTCCACAACAGCCCTGTAAAGTGCTATTTTTATCTTTGTTTTACAGAAAGGGAAGGCTAAACAGAGAGATGAAAGATTGCCCATGATCACACATCTAACAAGAGACACAAGCTGGGATTTCATTCTCGGGGTCTGATTCCAAAACACACTTTAGACTATGGAGCTCTGTGTAGTTCCATATTTCAGCTGATTTGGGGAGCCTGAAATCTGCTTCTGAGTCATAGATAACTCTATTCAGAAATCAGGTACTTTCTCTTCTTACTTTCTATTAAACCTTATCTAGCTCCTCTGGGTAGCCCATCTCTTTAGGTCCAGTCAACATGGTTTGGGTGGAACTGACCCGACGCTGTTTGTTCTAAGAGTATATCTGGATTGCCTTGTCCCAGACACACTGGATGGACCAATGTGAGAAGCCAGCTGAAGTTTTTAGAGAAAACGCTTCTATCGCTTCTGTTGTGATTACACAGGTGTGGTCCTGAGACTGGGTCTATGGTCACATCAAAGTTCTGAGAAGTGAGAGCAAGCATCGCACACCCTGATGTGAAACCAACCATGGGAGGCAAAGCAAAGAGCCACAGGTTGTTGCAATGAATATCGTTATACTCATTGGATCCAGCCACCCTGGAAGGCAGCTATGCCAACACATACATTGCCTGTGCTCCAGGAGCCCCCTAATTCATCCTTTCACCTTAACCACTGTCTAAGAAGAACGCATGAAGCAATAATTTCACGATAGTTAAGATGTGCCAGGTAACACGGCATCTTCTTCACATGGAAGCCTGTGGTTCTCACTTGTACTCTCGGAAAGATAAGTGTTTAGAGACAGAGAGAGCCGAAGGGAAAGAGAAAATGTGTAGATATGAGGCAGTCAGTGGAAAGACCCAAGTCTGTGGACAGACTGACTTGATTCCAAATCTTGTGCACTATATCCCATGTGGCTGTGACCAGACTTCATACCATTTTTTAATGTGAGCTTCCTCATTTATAACAGGAAAAAAATCACAAAATTATATGACAAAAATTGTATTATAATTGTAATTGGTATTAGAGATGTCTTTGAAATGTGAGAATTTATCGATGGGATGAGAAAACATGTCTCTCTATAACGTGGGAAGTACGCATCAGACTGGAGACAACCCATCTAATGAAGTAGCTCCCTGAAGGTCACACCCAATATGGGATGAAAGCAGGATTTGCAACCCAACCTGACAGAATTTGAAGCTTTCCTCATGGCATCAAGTCCCAGCTACAAAGGCAAAGCGGTGCACTCGGCTCAGGCATGGAAATTGCTTACCCATGAAAATATGAAGCTTGCAAAGCCAGCCCTGCGGGAGGAGTCATGTCTGCTGGGACCCGGAACCCGGGCACATGTTTCTGGCAGTCAACATGATGCATCCAGCATGCCCCATGGCTCACATTGCTACAGGATCCTCTGTTTCTCTTTCTTCTGCACGCAGACACGATGGGAAATGCTCTTGACCTCCGAAGTCTAGTTCAGACTTTCTTGTTGCCAAATTCCAAAACAGCCATAAAATGTGACCTGTACTCTTAACCTCTCAGGAATCTCCTGGTGGAAACTGCTCCCCGCCCCTCCCCCACCACGCACTTTCTTTACTCAGCTCAGATCAACAGCTCCCAACTCTGGCTCATGATGTATCTTTGGTTAGGTCAAGGACATTCCCAAGCGAGACACATTTAATTTATGGATTTCTGAGCTGGTTATGAGTGGAAAGGAATCTTGGCCCCACATGCTCGTATTGCAAAGGAGAAAACTTTGGCCAGGGCAGCTAGCACACCAGCTCGAATAACAAACCTAGCCTGATTCAGCGCCATTTCTTGATCCACTCCCCATGCCACCTATAATTTGAGGTGAGGAATTGTGAAGGGAACTCCAAATTTAAACAGAAGGATTTCTAGATTTAAGAAATAAAACACAGAATTACTACTTCAAATTAAATCTCAAGTAAGTGACAATTTTTTTAAAAAAAAAATGCATGTTGCATGTAGCCTGCTTAGATGAACTAATTATTCTTTTTCTGAATTTCAAATTGTCCTGAATATGCTATATTTTTATCTTGCAAACTTATCCTAAGCCAAATAAATCATACTGGCTTCTATGTTTCAAACAAACTAACAAACAAACAACAACTCCTCCAAAAAATAAAAGCAAAACAATCAAACACAAAAACAAAAAAATTTAACAAAACCTAAACAGCAAGAACAACAAAACCAACCAAACAACAAACCAACAAACAGAAAAGCTTAAGTAGACAGTGAAAACATAAAACCTTATTCACTAAAGTTGAAAATAAGCAATGACCAGAAAGGAGCTATAGGGAGTTCAGAAGAACAAGGAAAATGAGGAGGCAAGAAGGGGAGAACAGTCCTCTGGGAAGTGAAAGTCTCTGGCTATCAGCAGAAACACCATGAAACAATACCCAACTTTGCCCAGTGCTCATTTATACGGGCTCTTCTTGGTCCCCACTCTTTCTTTCCATACACTGTTTAATTGCCATGATCAAATAATGAGAATTTAAAATTTTTAAGTCAAAGCTCTGTATTTAGATGATCTCAAACTCAAGAAGTATGATCAGCAATCTTAGTAAGGCAAACCCTACTCCCTTTCCACCCCTCCAGGCTCACACCCTGAATTGTGAGGGGCTGCTTTTGAACTTTGAATATATTTCTAAGGTTAAAACTGTCCCCCTCCCCATTTGCTCAGAATAGGAGACTTGGGGGGAAAGAGAGTATGAGGGTTAGAAACTAGGGTCATTCATTGGTCACCATCCTTCTTATGCCAGAAGTATTTTCATCTCTTTAATCCCAGCATTTAGGAGGCAGAGGCAGGTGATCTACAGGAGCTAGTTCTAGGATAGGCTTGATTGCTACAGTGAAACCCTGTCTCAAAGAAACAAAAAACCAAAACCAACCAACCAAACAAAGACTCCCATTTGTCCTTAAGTAATTAGTTTGAGCCACGTGTTGATGTCTTTGTGAACAGTCAGTTCGAAACTGCTTCCCTGTGTCACAAGTTCACCGCCAGCGTGGGCACAAAGGCTTCAGATAGAAGAACCTACAGAGAAAACAAGAATCCTATTGAGTGGCAAGGTGCTATTTTCTTTTCCCAGTGAAATAATTCCCCCCACCCTAGGAGTCCCTTTAAATATTCTTATCTTTAATTGCCCTTCCCCCCACAAAGAAGTCAATTTAAATTAAGCAGAATTCATCACTGCGATAATTTTTTAATGAGTAAAGATAATGTGCTATACAGAGATTGAAATGAGGTGTTCCCAGGATCATTTACCCAGGCTCAGAAAGTCCTCCTAAGAGTCAGCTCAAATTAATGAACCTCAGAGCGTGCCGATCACCAATGCCCCGTGACTGCATCCCCGAGTCAGTAGCAAAGAGAAGAGCACTCACAATAGCTAGAGTCTCCCGTTTGAGCATCTAGAGCCTTTTATTCGGAAGACTTGTCTAAGCATTCATTAAGCTCACAGGTGTGACTTATTAGAGCAGCTCTCTGATAGCCATCGAGGACCCTGAGTGTGTGCGGAGCTCTGTAACAGAACTGGGAGACAAAAGGGAGTGGTTAACATCCCAGACAGGATGCTGCTGTGGATTGCAGCTTGTGTTTGGTGAAGGTAAAGGGAAGGGTTGTTGAAGAAGGCTGCTCATTTGCACCTGGGTGCCTAGTCCCAAAATAATCACATGGAAACTCTGTTATTTGCAATACTGCTTGGTCAATCACTTAAGTGTATGGCTAGCTAGCTCTCATATCTTAAATGAACTCATCTCCATTAATATGTGCATCACGGCAAGGTTTTGGCCTATTGGCAAAATTTTGGTGGGTTCCAGAGGAGGCATCTGTCTCCTGTGGGCGGCTACCTGGCTTCTCACTGATTCTGCCTTCTTTCCCCCAGCATTCAGTTTAGTTTTCCCATCTAGATCTATTCTACTAAGTCACTGGCCAAAACAGCTTGATTCATTAACCAATAAAAGCAACACATAGACAGAAGGACCTCCAATACCAGAGGGTCAGTTCCCTTGTCGGTTGGAGGTGGAAGGGAGAGGGGGAGGGCATCACTTCCTTGCTCCCATGGCCACACCACAGACGAGGAAGGCAATACCAACTATGCCCCCCTCACCTGGCTCACCTGGATCCCTGTCTACAGGGTCAACTTTATTGTGCTGCCCAGGGGAGGTGCAGGGAGGTGCACTCCCCTGAGAGTGAGGGGTTGGGTGATCCCCCACCTGCTGCAGGTGTCAAGGGGTAAGGAAAAGAAGGCATCTTTCCCTCACCCATGTGACCACATGGCAGAGAAGAGGAGAGCAACCTGCTCTTCCAATCTCACACCCTCAGGGCCAGCTTTCCCATGCCCCTGAGAACAGGGTCAGCTCTATTGTGCTGCCCAGGTGAAGTGTAGGACCCTCTCTCCTGAGTGCTTCAGCCGGTGAGTGGCAGGACCAGTTCTGTTCTCCTTAGTGTTGTAGCCAGTGAAGGGTGGGGTGAAGTCTGTATACTCTATTTGGTGGTATCAGGAACCACAGACACCAACAAAGATCTCGGCTGCACCACGATCATGAACCTAGACATGAGCCCCAGCAGCATCCCAGGCCCAGATATCACCATGGTCTGGGGTGGCAACGAAGCCACTCACCTCAGCCTGCTCCTCACCTCTTTCTCCCATTCAGATATGCTCCTGTCCTGTGAACCATCCTGTCTCTCTGTCCCATACCACACCGTACATTTGCTCACCATAGTAGTGCCCCATCTGCCTGATGTCATAAGGTGCTGGGTGGGCCTGTGTTTTCTCCTCAGGGCCCTGGGTGGACCACCCAAGTCCCTCCAGCAAGTCCCTTTGTTTCACTTAGTCCGTCACAGCACTGGGCAGTACCATGCTTCCTCATCACAAGATCGTAACAGTGGCTCACCAGTCAGCACCAGAGAGGCTCCTGGTTGGTGCGGAGCTGGTGCTGAAGCCCTCTCAGAAGTCAGGGCTAGAAAACCCGGGCTGCACCAAACTAATTTTTGATGGGACTTTTTGGAGTGGAAAAGTTAGTCATGGTACAGATTTAGAAGTCAAGGTTTCACTACACAAGTTATTCTGGGGTTTGGGAGTAGGACACAGAAAGAGCATTGCTGCATTCTGATAGGCAATCTGAGCAGTACGTGGCCTTAATCAATGTTCTAGCACCAAGAAGGCAAATGTTACAAGGGAAAAAGAAGGTATGGTGATATTGTTCAATAACTGATTGAGCTTCTGTTGGTAAAAAGGGAATGAATTTCTATTGCCTGCAATAGAATAATAGATAACGCAAGAACAATGCACAAAAGAATTCTCTCCTATCTTATTCCAGCAAAGTCTGGATCAAGAAGGGTCTAATGATGAGTTTGGAAAACTGGGAAGGCAACAGCCCAGAAAGTCTGATTCTAGAATAGAATTGACTATAATTAGCCTTCTCCAGGATCAGCAATTCACCGGATAGATGACACATTTGAATCCTGACAAGTTAGTGACATGAACAGGAAAACTAATCTATAGCAAAGGCAGGATAGGAACCCATTCCTCCCCTGTTTCCGGTTCTCACATCTTTGCTTTTCAAACCACAAGGACACCCTGACAGTTTTCATATATCACTGGCATGATATCTTTATTGTATAAGGTCAGATATACATGTATTTGAAGTGTGTTTATATTCCAGGCTAGTCTAGGTTTCTGTGCCAGCTTCCCTTCTTCCATACAGTTCAAAGTCTATTATAGCTCTGTCAAGGTCCCGTGATGGTAAACCCATGGAGGACAACAGGGAGTCCTTTACCAGCTGATTCTCACTGAGGTTTGGCCAACCAGAGGACCTAGAGGAACACAGAGAAGGGGCTAGGTGTTTGTTTCTGCTCCTTCGCAGTATCTGAGATTTGATATTATGTTCTTCTGTGACTAACAGCCAATGAATCCCTTGACTCTGTCCACACTTCTATAAGCAGACACTTCATTAGAGCCTCGTGAACCATGTGTGGTAGATTTCGTCTCCTGCTGGGGTTTCTGCAGACTCACAAGGGAAAGAAGCCTTTGCTTTTTTCTTGACTTCCCAGTCAGTAAGCTTTCTGGTGCTCTATTTTGGTTTTTACAGTTGGACAGATTCTACTGGGTGGAGAACTTTGCAAAGTTTCAGCTATAGTGCCCCAGATTTAAACAAGTCTCTTTTGTGCTGTTTTTGTAAATTCATGTTTGACTATGTGTGCTTTATGTGTTGTATATATTTAGGTGTGTGTATGCGTGTATGCATGTGTGTGGGTGTGCACATGTGTGTCTGTGCTGAAGATATACAAGCACCAATACTTATGCAGAAGTCAGAGGTGATGCCAGGTGTCCTTCTCTATTACCCTCTCCCTTATTCCCTTGGAAAAGACAAAAACACCTCTCACTAAACTTGAAGCTAACTGGCTTGGCCCTGGTGACAAGTAAGCCCCAGCGATCCCTGTCTCCACTCCAGAGAGCACCTGAGGTATGGCGTGTAAGAGACTATGACCACCATTTAGGTGGGTTCTGAGGAATTGCCCTCTCATGCCTTCCCAGCTCTCAGTTAGTTTATACTAGAGTCTTACATACAGCTTTTATTCAGTTCAATTCCTAATTACTTTTTTCATGTGATTTTTCTATAAACCAGGTCTTTTTTGAGTATTTCCCTCTTGGTCAGGAGACTGGCAGTAGGCCTGGTAGGAATATGCCAGTGGTGAATGGCAACAGATCAGAGGGCAAATTATCTTTAAGAACACTTTGAGAGAAGATTATTTTAGTTTATCTTGTCCTAGACTCCATGTGCTCTAAGACACAGGGTCACAAAATGTTTATGAGCATTAACTTTGGCTTGTCCTGGTTCTAACTGTCTTAGCTTGGCTATCCTGGTTTTCCTTAACTACTTTCCCTTTCCTTCTCCTTTAGTTCTCCCGGATGACCTTGGACGACCTCTCTGCCTTCGCTGTAATGTATTAATATGATGACTCTGAAGGAGGCATGATGGATGCGTATGGATGGCACAGAGGTCTTCCAAGAGGACACAAAAACTATCTTCATCATTATCACTGACCAGCATAGTCTTGCCTTTGTCTAAGGGCCTAAGTAAGTTATTAGGGATCAATTCTATTTCATATATCCTTTTAAATATTCTTCTATAATAGCTAAATTCTAGTGTAGAACATTTACATTTAAATATTTAAATAGCTAAATATCTAGGATAATTAAATATTTTAACCCTAAAACAATTCCTACTTTTTTATTGCAATAATATTTTGTGAAAGGAAGAATACTGCAACACAGTTTGTAAGTTACTGAACTATGCATCACTGGGGAGCATTGATCTTTAAAAAAGTTAATGTGGTAATTACTAAGAATATTAAGACCTGAGAGGTAAAGAATCCTGAGGCCCAGGACCACATTAAGTCTAAGAACTAAAAGCAAATTAATTTTTATAGTAAATGATTGTGAGTGAGTAGAATAATCTTATGTTCCAGTTGTCAATACCTGTCACTCATTGAATGATCAAGTAGATCTTTATATAACAAGATAGACATATAATACTAAATATCTTCCATGAAAACTCGTGTGTAGTAGAGAAACTTTAAGACTTCGGCATTTCTTGAAAAGTGAATTTGGGAGGAGGATATACAGCAAATGTGCATGTGCAGGTGTGTGCTTGAGACACACACACACACACACACACACACACGCACACACACGCACACACACGCACACACACGCACACACACACACACGCGCGCACGCACACACACACGCACACGCACACACACACACGCACACACACGCACACACGCGCGCGCGCACACACACACGCACACACACACGCACACGCACACACGCACACACACACACGCACACACACACACACGCACACGCACACACGCACACACACGCACACACACACACACACACACACACACGCGCGCGCGCGCGCGCACATGCGCATACAATAAAACACGTTATGCCAACCTCACACTGTAATTTATCAACTGGGAAGGAAATTGGCATGTCTTTTCCAGCTGATTTATCGGTTAATTCCAACAATTCACTGTAGAAAAGGCCAACAATGAATTACAATGTGGGGGGAAATTAGGCAGAGCGTTCAGAAGGGTGCTCGGTATACAGCCTGCAGAAGCAACCCACACTGTTATTTTATAGGCAGTTTCAAGATGACGGGCGCGTGTGAAAAAGGCAGTACACTCCATTGAAAATGCACCAGAAAATGTCACTTCTCACTTTTAGAGTATGTCACACCACATGAAGGTTAGACTCACCCTTAATCGTTAAGCTAGAGTTAGGTACCAGTTCCTCCTTACCACTTGGTTTAGGAATCACATTGGAAGGGCAATAAGAGCTATCGAGTGAAGCCATGGTGGGCACTCTCCTTTGGTAGTGGACACATCCGTATTTGATCCAAAGCCAGGCGTTCACTGTGATGGGAGTCAGAATGCTGGAAGCTTGCATCATAACATTTAAAATACCTCATCACCACAGTGAGTCTTTGTCCCCATCCTGAGAATCCAGACCTAACTGAAGAAAGACATTTCTCCATCAGGACATCCATCTCTGATTTCTCAAAGCTGGTTTAATCAGTCGCTTGCATTGTTTTAAAAGGGTGAGCCTTTTTGAAATGACTTAAGATGGTTGATTTTCCCTTTCAAATTGGCTGGGTCGCAGTGCTCACCATTCTGGATGTTTCTGTGAGAGTTTGGTTGGTTGATTGGCTCGATGACACTTACATGGACAGATCTGAGCTAAAGGGCAGAGTCGAGTCAAGATTGAGTCTGCTCTTCTGCAATGCTTTGCCTGTGGCGCGATGGATTGTCTGAAGTCCACAGTGGATAGGAAACACCGCCGCTCGCAGGTTATGGTGCACTGGACAATCCGTGAAGCAGACTGTCCTCTGGAACATAGTGTCTCACACAGGGCATTGAGGGTCCCACTGGGACAACAGATAGATCTCCCCTGAGTAAGAGGAATTTTGGGGCAGGTGGCCTTTAAACTTGGGCTGCAACTCCAGACCTTCCAAGAATCTACTGTTACAGACCTTGGACTTGAAGTACAATATAGTGTGTCTCCTTGGGTCTCCAACTGACGGCTCCCACTTCGGTCTGCATTTTGACTTGTCGGCCCCTGTCCCTAGTCACAAGAGAGCCAATTTCCTCAAACGAACCTCGCTACACAGAAACACATGTTCCTTCCCATTCCACTGTCTGGAGAATCTGAACAGTCTTCATCTATGTTCGTAAACACCAGGCACCCCTCACAACGTCTGTGAAGACAAGTCATCTTTTGGCTTCAGATCTAGGTGGTGAGCACTTTCTAGAAACTACGCAGCCAGTGAGGTGCCTCTGTGAAGCTGTTTGTCTCCAGAACTCAAACTCACTGTGCTTATTTAAACCATGCCTTTTCTACCCTTCTATGAGGCTTTCTCATGTGACGCCACAGACTCTACTAGAAGTTGCAGGAATACGCGGCAGGGCTCCTTTGTGAAAGAAAGCTACGGTTCTTTGACACTTTCTATGCAGCGGACCCTGAGCATGAGGGTGGGCTTTTCCTGTGTGTATCTATCTCATTCTCACTTTAACTGTGTTGGGAAAGTACTAGTGTTCCCATTTGCTACCTAGGGCAACAGGCTTGCAGAATGGAAACTAACATGGTGACGGTCAAGCTATGCCCCATTCATCTGACTCCAAAGTCTCTTCTCGCAATTCCTCCGCCAAACGTCACATGCATTTCCTCAGAAATCTGTCAGTGTGTTGCCACAAATTGTTACTCTTAGTTTTCAGAGGCAAGAGCTTCCCTGCTGTTAGGTTTCCTTCTTACTAGCTCAGGGAGGAGGCAGAAGGAAATGCAGGCCATTATTTCTTGCGTGAAACATAAAGAGGATGAAGAAAAAATTCAAATGCCTCCCAGAGAAAGTATAGAATGATTGCAAGGGGCCCCGACTCGGTTTTTCTCTTGACAGGATCTAGAGTTACCTCCCCGACCCTCTGCTGTATGTCATAGCAACAGACGTTCCATGGCCAAACTCCTTTTGTGGCCCTGTTTTTTTCTTCTATAACGTGCTCTATCACCACTCAGTCTGTCTTCCTGCCCCTCTAGCTTGTACTTGCTCGCTCTGGGAAACAAAGAAAGGCTGTAAGAATCGTATCGTGGGTTTTCTCTACCTACGCTGTATCCCTCGTTCTCAGACATCATTAAATTCCACTTCCATGGACAAGAAGGAAAGAGAAACAGAAGAAAATGTCAAGAAAAAAAGCACAGAGAGAACGTGGAAAGAAAGGTGAACTCTTGTGGGCAGGCGTAGTGTGGGGCTACATCTCTCTTCTGGGTGTTTGTAAATGCCTGCGCCTTCGAAGCTCGGCAACAGCAATGGGCTTCGTGATGTATGTGCCTCTGTAGACCGGAGGAAGGTGAGCCCATTTGTTACTGAGAGAGAGTGACAGGAATCTGTCATCCTGGCTTATCATCCCACAGTTTCAGCAATTTATAGTGTGCTTCTCACAAGGTCACCTGCACCTGCAACCAAACAAAAGAGCTCTCCCGCCTTTGTTCTGCAGCGACCTCCGGCTCTCACTGCCACACAGGCTATCTGGGATATTTTTCAATTAATTTGTAGGCACTTAGGCCGAGTATCCCACAAGCACGGCATAGATCACATTTCTCATTGGCTTGGAATACTGGAGTGGTACAACCCCGGGTTTCAAAAGAACTGCCTTTCATTTTGTATTAAACTCGCTTCATTCAGCTTTTTTTTCTCTTGAGATAAACTTGCAGCAGAATGGGGGAAAATTCATTCTTTGTGATTCCAAGAGAGTTTTCCGTTTTGACAAGCTTTTAGTTATTTTCTTTAGCAGACTAAAATCGTCTGACGCAATTGAAAAGGCTACTTAAGTCTTCTTCTGGAAGGGTGTGCGGGGCTGCTGTCCCTACCCTATCTACCAGCCCAGTGTGCTAAAGAGGCTTCCGCATCTCCAGAAACCCAAACTGGTTCCTCATTTTCCACCGCACATTCAGGCTCTTACAGACTCTCAAACCCAACATTTTGTTTTCTTTCAAATTTTGGAGAAATTCTTTAGGTTTGAGGAGAAATGCTTCGTTCACACTAGTTGCTGAGATATTTCTCTAAAGGATTCCATGCAGTCTCTCTTCCAGCCTCCCTTACCCCACACCGGTCCGCCATACATACCTCTGCCAGTCCCTTCCCACATAACTCTGTTTTCACTTCTTCATTCAGTGAGTTTTCCTGCCAGATTCTCTGAGGATTTGGGCGAGGCACTGTAGCTGAGTTGTTAAATACGGCCCGAGCTCTGATGTCTGACCCATCAGATTTCACTGACCCTCTGGTTGTAACTTTTTCCTAGGTTAAGAAATTTGGAACTTGCTAGGGACAAGGCTTATTTGCATATGTGTGTGTGTGTGTGTGTGTGTGTGTATGTGTGTACACTTGCATGCATGTGTGCATGCACATGTGTTCATGTCCATGTGGATGTCAGAGCACAATCTTAGGAACACAGTTCACTTTCTTTGAAACAGGGACTCTGATTGGCTTGGAGCTCACCTAACTAGGCTGGCTGGCCAGAAAGCCCTAGAGATCTTTTCTCTGCCTTGTCTTTTTAAAAGAGGGGTCTTGCTTGCAAGAAGAGCACATTATTGACTGAGCCATCTCCCTGCTCCTTCCATGTATATTTTAAACAAATATAATAGCAGAGCTTCATTTATCCAGAATCTTTTTCTCTTTGAGCACCCATTTTTCTTCTTTCTTTTTTGGTGGAATTACAGATGGTGTTCCCTATGACTTAGATTGAAATACTTAGATTTAATACTCATGGAATGAGCATTAAAAACCTGAGAAATTAGCCAGGCAATGGTGATGTGCAAGTATAATCCCAGCACTCGGGAGGCAGAGGCAAGTGGATCTCTGTGAGAAACCTGCCTCATCTGCAGAGCAAGTTCCAGGACAGGCAAGTCTACATAGAGAAACCCTGTCTTGAAAAAACAAAACAAAACAAAACAAAAAAACAAACAAACAAAACACTAAATCAAACAAAAACAACAACAACAAGCCTGAGAAATTATATACTGGTGCAATGAACTGATTTTATAATGTGGAAAGTTGATGTTCACGGACATAGGCCTGATGTCAGGGCTAGATGGCTTCTCTTGTGTCCCGGGATCACACCAGATGGAAACAAAAGTCTTGGAAGGTCTGTGATAGACAGGCCAGGTAGCAATGTGATGTGTGGTGGCCCTGAAAACATGGCTGCCAGAGTCAATCCGGCCTGAAGGCAGGCGTGCGGAGGAGGGGGAAGCCAGGAAGTTGGGAGGGGGATGAGGGTCAGCAGGGCTAGATTCCGAGGAAGGAAGTACTTGCTCTCCTCTCTATTTAGTACCCTTAGCTTCCTATGTGATGACAACCACCCAGCACTCTCTCTTTCACGGGCTTCTGCAGAGTCACAGTCTGGAAGCTGATTAGATTCCCTCAGAAGGCCCACATGTTAGCTGCTCAGTGTTCATCTCCACGTTACTCCAGTGTCAGATAAAAAAATATCCATCATCTCAGGAATTCTGTGACAGTGATAGGAAACTGGCTAGCTAGCATGCGTCCCTGCAAGAGTTGTCTATTTTCACGAATGTTTTCCACAGACAGAGGTCCTATAACACGACATCACTTGCGGCAAATTACTCATGCAGTGGGTCTGTGTCTTAACAAGTCATGGAAGATCTAACTCCTGACCCAGGGCTCCTTTCCTTCCCCTGCTGTCCTTGCTTCTGGGCTCCCCCCTCCCTTCACAGGAAGGCACAAAGTAGCTTGATCCCAGCTAGATCTGCTTCCTTCCCTCCAGCCCAGCGACCACAACACCTACACCCTAAATGACAAATCCTTAAGTCTTAGGCCTTATCGTTAAACTGCAAATTCTGCTTCCTATTAAGAAGGAATCCTTTTCTTTAATTCTGGTGGAAACGAGTCATTGAGTTTAGCAAGCCGTGATTCTCATTGTAGCATCAGGCATGACGTTCTCTCCTTCTTGATTGATTAATTAGTTTTGTGTACTTGGGTCCAGCGGGGAGCCTAGTGACAGCTGTAACATGAAAATGACTGGAAAGTTACAAAAATATGGAGCCGTGTTGACTTGCTGAAGTACGGTAGCGGGGACGGATTAGACACAGACACGAGCAACGATTTCATCTTGAAATTACCTGTCACTGCCAGGGCCTTGAGAGGAATCCTTTTGATTAGCAGGAATTAATTCAGTTTCGGTCTAATTACCTGCAAGGAAACCAGTGAACATTTTCTGTTCTTTCAGTCAGGGGATGGGGACCGGTTGAAGGTTGGGGCTTCTGGAATCCTAGAGTCTAGAAGAACAGTTTCTATAGAGAGCAAATGAGTTTTACAAAACTCAAACCCAATCAGGTGTGAAATCCTCCAATGATTTCCTGTTCGCAGCCACAGCCGGCCATGCCCTGTAAGATCCCATCTTGTCCCCCACTTTAGCTTCTCCCCAGCCTCGCTGTACTTGACCTTCTTCCCCTCACTTTTCTCAAGCCTGGCAGAACCCGTGACCCTCTTCACCCCTCTCCCACCCTTATCTGACGACCACCACGGTTCCCCACTTTCCCATCCTTATTCTTCCAGTCCTTGCTTCTTTCATAATCTTTGAGATACCTTCCTTTACCTCCTGGCTACTTGAATTTCTTTTTCAAATATTCTTTTGGTAACCATGTACCTCCCTCCACCATACATGTGTGTAATTAGAGGACCAGATTTTACTTCTCCCAATTACACAGTTAAGTTTCCTGAAAATTGCGATGTCTCTGTTTTTGTTTCGTTGTTGTTGTTGTTTTTCTGATAGTGTCTTTTCTTGTAAAGTATTTTCCTGACTCGAGGCAGAGCTTCAGCTTCAAGTACACACCTAAATGAGGGAGTAGATGGTTGATTGATAAAGATAGCCCGGTAGAAAATTTAATAAAAGCAGGCAGGTATTTCTCACACACGCTTTGGACAGAGGAAAGATTCAAACTGACAAAATGACACACCACAATGCACAGCCTAGTATGATCTCCAAGCAGCAGACATCGCATCACATTCATAAAACCATAAGTAGAAATTCCATCCTTTAGATTCTACCTCTGTGACTGTCTGATGGCTTAGCAAACCTGAGGCATTCATAATTCAGAAGAATCTGAGAGCTGTCTGGTGCCTTGCATGCTCAATAAAATGATCACCTTTATGCTTGACAACCTCTTCTGACTGCAGTACTGTTATGAGCAGAAGGACACATATATTAATAATGTTCAGCCGTGTCGGCCGGGGTCCCAGCAGGAAACACTTGGCTCACTCGAAAGCGATGAACTAAAATGCATTTAGCGAAGAAGCAGTTTATAGTGATGGGAGGCAAGAATCATGGAACTAGCAAAGCACAGTGAGAAACTAGGTGTTAGTAATGGTTGTGGAGTTGTTAGCAGCTTCAACCCTTAAGAAACAAGGGAAGGCAAGGATGCTGCAGTAACCAGAGGAGATGCGCACCAGAAGGATGCTCTGCCATTCAAGCACTGCAGCTGCTCATCCTGGCTGTGTAAGGAAGGACCTAGCCGTGGTCAGATGCCTCGGGGGAAGGTGGATTGATTCCAGAAGGATCAAAGCCTAGAACATAAATCCTACACTAGATCTCCTAGGGGCAAGCTGCCTGGAGCCAGTGCCTTGGACTTGTGGCATCATCCCGTAAGGGTCAACTTCTCAGGAACCAGAGCAATGGAAGGAAGTATTGATAACAGATGTTGGAGGGATAGACAATAGCTGTCAGCTTGTTCTTTGTAGAGCTCATAAACTGCGTCACCATTTCAAGTTCATCGGGTCTTAACTCCTGCCATCCTCACAAGCCCAATGGGTAAGTGCTAATAATTTTCCCACCACAGAAGAAAACAAAACATAAAGAGGTTAAGTATTTTGCCCAAAGTCACACAGCTTCTTTGTTGGTCATGGAGCTAAAATTCAAAGCCAGGCACCATGACCTCAGAGTCATTCGGTTTCAGGGTCTTAAACTTAAGAAGAGCTCTAAAGTGTGTGTGTGTAGCAGGGGAGGTTTTCAGTCTACTTGCTCAGAATGAGCTCCCAGTACAGACAATATGAGGGGAGACCGAGCAGAAATAGTATCTCAGCCTACAAAAGTAGTACTTTGAGAATCACTGTTATGGTGATCAGATGTGTAAGCCTTGCTAGGGTAAGTTGGCTAAGGATGGACCTGAAGCCTAACTAAGAAAAGGAAACGTTTGCAAGTGTGTTGATGCTATCTAGACAAATGTTAACTTGTAGATGCCATTAAGGACTTTCAAGGATGAGGTGAGACCCCTGGGTCTTTTGTAAGGTTCACGTTTGTCCCTCCCTAGAGACATGGCACTCCCCCTAGAAACAGCTGCTGATACCTTACGTGAGTTTGAGATGAAACTAAGTGTTTCTTGGTTTCTTAGTTCTTCTTACTGTGGTATTTAGAAAATAGGGATTTGCAAAATCTTGTACAAACTAGAAAAAAAGAAGCAAACAAACAACTAAAAAGCAAAAGTCCTTCAGTCGATTCGTTATCCTGGTCTTGTTTCTGTTTATATCTGTGAATTATTTACAAAACTGAGATCATATTGAACATATTGTTTTAAACTTCATTTTTTTCTAAAGTGTAACACAAGCAAAGTTCCATGGAACTGACTTTTTTTCTCATTTTATTGGCTATTGTAAGTTTGTGTTTTAATTAATAAAATAGAAAGAGTGCACACTTTATTTCTGAATTCCCAGGTTCTGGGCATTTAGGTTGCTTTCAGTCTTTATTATACACAGCTTATTCATAGCAGAGCTGTTGCATGGATGCTTATAGAGAAAATGAGTGTTGCATCATTTTTTTTACCTATTTGAATATTCCTGATGCCACTAGCTAAGTCAGAGATTCTCTGCTAATATTTCAGTGCTTTCCCACAGTTAGGTTTGAAGGATGACAGGTCTTTGAGAATTAATAAAATTGGCACAGCTTGCTAATACATCCAGAGATGTTGACACGTGTCTTAACACTCATTAAAGACGTCAAAACATTGACTTTATCATGGTTTAACTGAAGGGTAATACTGGATAGTTTTTCAAAAGACCCATTTTTAAGTGCACACACACACACACACATACACTCACACACACACACAGCATATTATGGGGTGGAATGTGTAGTTCATGATGAATGTGTGGAAGTCAGAGGACACCTTTCAGGGGTCAATTCTTTCCTTCTACCAGGGATGGGACTTGGCACCTTTGTCCACTGAATCATCCTTCTGGACCAAAAGAGTCTATACCCATAAAGTCTCAGCAGCATGACTGCCGAAACATGAGCCAAACAAGGATGACATACCAAAGTGGATGGGGAAGAACCCACAGGATCTTAACATTACACAAAGCACTGAGGAAAGATGGGAGTGGGAGATGTGGTCTTCCCCAGGGGAGAACACACCAGTTGGTATCCCAGTGCCAAGAGTCAGTCATGAAAACATGCATACAAGTAACATCACATGGACTGAACAGGCTATATTTAGGAATATACATGTATACATACATACACACACACACACACACACACACACATATATATATATTCATACAATAATAATCAGTGAGAAAAGACACCACAAATTTAAAGAAGAGGGAGAGAGTCTATGGAAGGTTTAGAGGGAGGAAAGGGGAGGGAGAAATGTAATTATATTATAATCTCAAAAATAAATGCAATAATGATAAAAAAAGATAAAAAAAAAGATGCTTAGAAGTATCACTACATCAAAACAAAACAGAACCCCAAACTACACTCAGTGTGTGGACTGAACGTTTTCATTTAAGGAAGTATGGCTGGGTGCAAGCACACCTCTTTATTCCGTTCGCTCTGCTGTGCAGGAGCAAGCTGTATTACATTATTTTCAAAAGACCCGCAAAACTATAAAGAGAACGTGTCCTGTACTATGGTGGCTTCTGTCTAAAGTCCTAAAGGCCCCTTTAGATGCCTGAGCAGTTCAGCCTGAAGAAAAGGACGCTTTGATCTTTCCTGCAAGCTCAGCATGAAAAGAAGTTACCACACTGATCCTTTCTCACACAGTATTCATTCTAAGCAAATACTTGTTTCAGAGTAAAAAAAAAAAATCAGAGATATCCCAGCATCCTAAGCAGGAGTGAAAGACGTGGGGTGGATTTTTCTATGAGAGGAAGGACATTCAGTTAGACAGTCTGCTGTACGGAAGTATCTCTCAGACCCCTGGCTCCCTGTTTGTGGAATGTGGTTCTAGTTGCAGTACTAATTGCTGCTCTTCATGCCCTTCCCTCATTTCAGAGACTCTCTGTCAAAGGCTTCGAGAAAAGTTGCCGAGCTACAAATTATTTGAGAGACAAAATGAAGAGTGTCTGCTTTTCAAGAAAAGTAAATGCATAAAACCTACTTAGAGGCCACATTTGCACAGACATATGCCCTGTAATCCCTTGATCGGAGGGAGAAAGTACAAAGAAGAATCCCGAGGTCCCAAAGTCAGGAAGGAACAGGGCCATGTTTGTCTGACTTTGAAGCTCATGTACCCTTGTGAACCACACACGGTAGCACTCCCAGATGCGGCCATTCTACAGTATGCTGTGATTTGGTCCTCCTCTGCAGTTTCCTTTTGGGTGGAGTCCTCTTTGCATGTAGCTTGATGGGGGAGGGTGAAGGAGTTCTCATTGTCTCCCACTGTGGAAATCGAAGAGACCACCACAGTATGTCCTTGGTAGAGCAGAAGACAGAACTCATCAGGGAACTCTGGGATGCTAAGTCTCAGAACTCTTCAATGACTCTGGCAAAGGCAACCTCAAAAGGGTTGTCAACCCCAGTGTGGTGAGGCTTAAAGATCAGATATTTTCTGCATCAGAGTTTCCTCTTCATAATCTAGAGCCCCTTTTTGGGTCCTGTTTTCTATGCTTGGTCTTCTAGATTCTTCTTGCTTCTGCGAACTTACCCTTTCTGCTCATAAATTCTTTTTTTTTTTTTTGTGAAGTAGCCAGCATTGATTTCTGTGGTTTGTAACCAAGAATCTCAAGGGAGGTGAGTTTTTATGGATATGGGCCAGAAAATAAGTCTTAGCGTGGTACTAAAATCTATAGCAGAGTTTCAAGGGACCCTGGAATTATTCCTGGGATATTAGCAGTAATATATCTCTTTAGATCAATAAGCAGTAGATAAATGATCAGGGCCATGGATGATGTTTCTTAGTGCCTTCACCGTTCACCCCATCACACTGGGCTGCTCCCGGCTGGGCCCTTAAGAGTTTTACAACTGTAAGGGACCCTGGTGACCATCCAAGCCAACATGTCACATGGTCCTCTTTTATGAGGTGGTTCCTGTTATCAGCTGCAAATAGGATGTCACATTCTTTTTGCCCTTTGGACCTCAGTCCACAGGACAGTCCTGTGAACATTAGCGCAAAGATATCAAGCATAAAGAACAGGGAACGGCAAGCAGCTCGCGGAGGGAAATCTAGGCTCCCTCTCCACTCCGTTTTGTGGGCTCTTCCATTTCGAGTGACATTTCTTGCTAAGTCTGAGAAATTTTATCTAATTCTAGCACAATAATATTCTATTCTAACATAATAATAACAAAAGGGGCTATCTCATCAAGAAAATCATCCAAAGTAAAATCTGCAAATTATTTAAATGACTTAAAATTTAAAAAAAAAATCACCAGCAGAAATCCAAAGGGAAGAACAGAGGTTCCTATCTTCCAGCCTGCAGTAGTCTCGCATATGGGCCTGATGACCTGCTCTAGGGTGGGCACTCTTGGAAGTGCCTATGAGGAGCTCACTACGAAATGATTCTGTGCTCTGGGTAGAACATCTCCAGGTGTCTGCATATTGCTGCAGTGGGGACACACTCAGGAGTGAGGTGTGCTGGGGTGGAGTATCTGTGTGGGTGGCAAAAGCCCCATGTTCTAATAGCCAGGGCAGGCTGTCCAGCATGGCAGTGTGTGCCACCTTGCAATTTATAACACGGGGGTAGAGGGTGGGCATAAACTTAGATACAGGGAAGCAGTCAGAGTTGAGCACGTCGGACATGAAGTCGTAACTGCTGGCAAAGACGGAAGTCTGTCCTGGTTCTGGAGATTACAGAGACTGTAAAAAGACTCCAACACCAGGATGGCCTGGGAAAGATAAGTCAGTGGGTAGCAAGGAGCCCAGAGAGTCAGTAAGACCCAAGCCTGAAAAAGCGGTGCTGTCATCTAGCAAACAGAGTCTAACCCCGTGTCTGGCAGGAGTTTGATAACTGGCCCCTGTCCACCTCAACCCTTCTTAAGAATCAGTGTCGTAAGGCCTGATCTCCAAAATTTATAGAGAACTCAAGAAACTAGACTTCAAAATGCTAATTAACCCAATTAAAAAATGGGGCACTGAACTGAACAGAGAATTCTCAACAGAAGAAGTTCAAATGGCCAAAAGACACTTAAGGTCATGCTCAACCTCCTTAGTGATTAGGGAGATGCAAATCAAAACAACTTTGAGATATCATCTTACACCTGTCAGAATGGCTAAAATCAAAAACACCAATGATATCCTTTGCTGGAGAGGCTGTGGAGGAAGGGGTACCCTCATACATTGCTGGTGGGAATGCAATCTTGTGCAACCACTTTGGAAATCAGTGTTTCGGTTTCTCAGGAAATTCGGGATCAACCTACCCCTGGACCCAGCAATACCACTCTTGGGAATATACCCAAGAGATGCCCTATCACATGACAAAAGCATCTGCTCAACTATGTTCATAGCAGCAATATTTGTAATAGCCAGAACCTGGAAACAACCTAGATGCCCTTCAATGGAAGAATGGATGAAGAAAGTGTGGAATATATACACATTAGAGTACTACGCTGCGGTAAAAAACAATGACTTCTCGAATTTTGCATGCAAATGGATGGAAATAGAAAACACTATCCTGAGTGAGGTATCCCAGACCCAAAAAGATGAACATGGGATGTACTCACTCATAATTGGATTCTAGCCATAAATAATGGTCACGGAGTATATAATTGGTGAACCTAAAGAAGCTAAATTAGAAGGTGAACCCAAGGAAAAACATATAATTATTCTCTTGACTAAGGGAAGTAGACAAAATTGCCGGGGAGAAAATTTGGGATCTTGGTGGGGGGGGGGGGATGGGAGTATCGGGGGAAGGGGAGAGAAAAGTGAGAAGGGGAGAATGAGGGAAACTTGGGGAAACAGGAGGATTGGGATAAAGGAAGGTTGGATAGGGGAGCACGGAAGCACAATTTTTAGTTAAGGGAGTCACCTTAGGGTTGGCAAGAGACTTGAACCTAGAGTGGCTCCCAGGAGCCCAAGGCGAGGTCCCCAGTTAGTTCCTTGGGCAGCTGAGGATAAGGAACCTGAAATGACTCTATCCTATAGCCATACTGATGATTATCTTGCATATCACCATAGAACCTTCATCAGGTGATGGATGGAGATAGTCACAGAGACCCACACAGGAGCACCGGACTGAGCTCCCAAGTTCCCAATGAGGAGCGGAAGGAGGGAGAACATGAGCAAGGAAGTCAGGACCACGAGGGGTGCACCCAACCACTGAGACAGTGTGGCTGATCTATTGGGAGCCCACCAAGGCCAGCTGGACTGTGACGGAAGAAGCATGGGATAAAACAGGACTCTCTGAACATGGCGAACAATGGGGGCTGATGAGAAGCCAAGGACAATGGCCCTGGGTTTTGATCCTACTTCAAGTTCTGGCTTTGTGGGAGCCTAGCCAGTTTGGATGTTCACCTTCCTAGACATGGACGGAGGGGGGAGGACCTTGGACTTTCCACAGGGAAGGGAACCCTGACTGCTCCTTGGACTGGAGAGGGAGGGTGAGAGGAGTGGGGGGAGGGGGAGAAGGGTGGGAGGAGGGGGAGGGAAATGGGAGGCTGGGGGGAGGTGGAAACTTTTTTCTTTTTCTCAATAAAAAAAAAATGAAAAAAAAAAAGAATCAGTGTCGTCATCACAGAGCGGTAAGAACAATAATGCCGACTCACAGAGCTCTACTGAGAGTGAAATGAGGAAGTCTCCCGTCAGCCACAAGGGAGGTTAGTGTTCAGTAGGTATTGTTTGGGGAAGGGCGGTGGCTGGGGAAGATGCTGGAATGGGCTGCGATTGTAGACGACTAAGCATGTACACTCGAGAGAGGAAAACGAGAGCAGAAAGCATAGCCCAGAGGCTTTGACAATGTCTTGGGTTATCCTTGCTGTGACGTGACTGGCCCTGCAATCCAATTCTAATGCCTCGGGACATGTATACCTCCTGCCTTACTTCCGCTTTACCTGGAGATCAAATCCACCGCAGGCTCAGGTCTGTCAGAAAACGCTGACTAGGCAGTGCAACCGCAGGGACCATGTCAGAGAACTCTGTGGGGGCCACGATGCTTTGAAGTTGGGGTAGCTTTGCTCCGGTTGTTTCACATGGGTAGCCCTCCAAAGCCGACCTTTCCGTGATTAGTTTAAATGTTTCTCACTTTCGTGTGATCTGTAGATGACATTACAAGACAGTGTTATATAAATGCATCTTCTCTGCCCACCCTTGGAATTTGGTAGGCAAGAAGTTCAACGTTTCCCACCAGATTTGTTGACTCAGGCAGGTGAATTTGATCATGCACTTTGTTAGAAGGGTAGAAATATAGTCCAGAAGACTCTCTGGACTTAGAATTTGCATATATTTTCTTTTATCCGTTCCCCAGTCGTAAATCTTTGATTAGCTAGAGGGTGAAAGGGCCCAGGAAAGGAAATAAAGGAAGACCTCTGAGGGCCTGTACCTCCATCTCTGGGGCTGGGCGGCAGGCAGATGTCAGATCACAGACTCTGGTGTCTCTCAGTTTGCAGAGAGAAAGCGTTTCAGAAGCTCTGTTATGCCCAGGCACAGCTCCACAGGACGACCTGCTCTGTGCAGTAGAACACTCTGAACTAGGAGTCAGTGAGAAACGAGGGACAGTGAGTTTCCACTTACTGTGTTAGCCGTAAATGAGAGAAACCCCAGAAAAAGCACTTATCCCATAGTACTGTCTCCACGCTGTGCATTGGCATGCAGGTCTGTGATGTAGGGGACATCCTGGACTGTGACTTCTAAGTCCTTTCATGCTGTTTTGTGACCAGATTGGCATGTTGTTTGTATTTTTCCCATGTTCTTTGATTTAAGGGCAAGCAGTATCTACTGTAGTTGATTTTATTGAGTTTGATCATTTTAATTTTTAAATTGGCATATTTAAAGAGCGCATAATTCTTGGGTGAATATCCACTGGTTTTCTGTTAGTCTCAACTGAATAATTTCTTTCTTTACCTCTTTTGTATAAATCCAATATTTTGAGTCTGTGTCTTTGCTCAATATACACTCTTTTTTTGGTTCTTTTAATAGCATACAACCTTGATTTATGACAAGTTAAAATAAAAGTAGACTTTTAGCATGTCACAGGAAGCGCCAGGACATTGGAGTACTTTAACTCCATCTACTCACCTTTGGTGCTCCTATCTTTATAATTCCAGTTCTGAACTATTTGTTAGCTCATGAGCCTGTCCCTTTAAGATGCTGCAGCTTTAAGACACCAGACGTTACAGCCCAGGAGGAATCAACCACATCCCTTTGCAGCCAACCCCTAGGAACAAAGAACCTCCAGACTCTTGCTCTAACTGGTTAGAATTCTCAGGCCTTGGACAAAAACAAGCCCAGCCCCTACCTAAGGAGTACAGGAAGGGTTTGCAGTCTACTGTGCTAGTGCCTCTGTCTCTTGGCACGTAGGTTAGCCCCGTTAACTTACCTGGCATGGAATGTCTCACCAGAGAAATTGTGAGAGTCCGAAACCCTCTTTATTCTGGATGCACCCCCATGCTGTGCATAGCCTTTTCTCTTCTGATTAATAATAATATTGATTTATTTTTACATATTTTGCTCACCTTTTCCCAAAGCATGATTATTATTTCATGTTTGGGGATTTTGCAGTTTGCTTCTTTGTTGTTGTATTATGCTTTAAGACAGGATCTCATTCCACCCTCTGGGCCAGTCATGAACTGCAATACTCCTGCCTCAGCTTTGTGAACTCGGAGATGACATGCTTGTGGCACCAATGATTATTGTTTCCTGGTTCAGGATTCACTAGCCTTTCTCGAGGAACATAACTCTACTTCCCTTTTCCCCTTCTTCTGTATCCCCATCTGTCCTTGGCTGTTTGTTTTAGTGTAGGTCAGCTACTGATAAATCTGCTTGGTTTTGTTGTTCAGAAATATTTGGGTTTAAGTTCTTACAAGTGATTTTTTTTTTACCTCCTATAAAATAATATGCTGATGTTGGCTCTTAGTACTTCAAGACATCTTCCGATCAGTGCTGTGAAGCAGTCAACTGAAAACTTAAACGAAATTTTAAGATACACACACACACACACCAGTTAGGAAAAGATGCCAGAAGAATGATGTTTACCATGGACCAAGTAGCAGGAAATAAAGAAAAAGGCATAGTTATTACCATCAAGAGCGTCATAGTTTGTCAGAGATAAACGTACAACTAACTAGCCTGTGTGTTGGAGATAAAAATATATAAACAAAGAGCTATATCCCAATGAAGAAGGAACAATTCTAGAAGGGTACAGGGGTAGGATGGGGAGGAGGGACTTTTGGGAAATCTTACAAAGTAATAGGTAGTTTGTTTTCTTTAGTTGAGGTTTCTAAATTCTTCCCACATTCGGACTATAATCCCGCATCTGGACACTGTCCGGGCTTTTAGTCTCCTGTGAACCATAATTCTTTCAGTATTATTTAAATAGTCTGCGGATGAAGAGACAGCCACATCCTCTGACCAGAAAGAGAGGTTTGTATTTATGAGAACTAAGATTCCATCAGCATCTTCATCAGCCAGGAGACAGGACTGGATGCATCCGCTCTGGAGTCTGCAAAGCACTGACTTCCTTGTTGGCTGCATGTCAGAATCACCTGGGCAGCAACCCACAACCCTGAGGAACACAAAATATCTATATTCTTAAAGAGCATTAAAATAGCTATAATCTTTTTTCCACGTTATTTTGAAGTCAGGCTTTTGTGCTCTTAAACTTTGAATCTGCATTGGAGACTTTTCACTATTTTTTCATCTTAACCCTGTGTTTCTGCCTCTTAAGGCTGCCAGGTGACAGGGTGGAGCAGTCTGATCTAAGGTGCCATCGAAGTTAGTTATCTATTCCGGGTTTCCACCACAAATTTGATGAACAAAAGTTGTGCAACTGTTAATCAGGACAGGATTTAGTCTGGATTTGGACAATCATATAGTGACATACCATATATACCAGTAAGTGATTATTCACACTTCAGCAGTAGACTTCTGCAAAACTGGTACCTAGACTTAAAGACAAAATGCAGGTGGTGGGACTATCAGGCATCATTTGAAGGATTCTTGTGGAATTTTTATGACATGGGTCCTTTCTGTGACTCTTCAGAGAGATTTTTTTTTCCACTTTTGTTTCTGTCCATCTATTTTCAAGTCGCTCCCTCATTCTCAAACTTTCCTGCATACTGGAAGTACGTTGAGAATCTTTAGATGTGTAGGTAGAGACTCAATGCTCTTTAAAGGCTGGATTTGGGAAGTTCGGGAGTTAGCCAGATGATTCTAATGTGTAGCCAAAAGGAAAGTCACTGCTTAACCCAAACTCCAGGAAGAGCAGAAGATTCAGTGTTGAACTAGGATAGATTCTGCTATGCCGTGAAGTAGCTCGTGGATTGGGGACATGGCCAGATCTGTGAGCATCAGTCTTATTTATAACCTAGGGTCATTGTCACCCAGAAACTGAGGATCGGGGTAGGAATAAAAGCACTGATGAGCAAAGAAAGGAACATTACCTCGGTGGACGTGGCCAACGTCATTTTTCTTCCAGAAGTCCCCTCAGAGGAACTATAGATCAAGGTCAGTCATGGCTGCAGGGCACAGGTGACAGTGAGCTCTGTCCCTGCTCTTCCTCTAAGGCTCAGAGAGCCTCATCTGTGCTGACCTGTGGCTGAGATCTCCTGCACTGCAGAATGATTTGTACATAGTTTAAATCCACAAATGCAGCCTAGCAGGGAAATAAGATAGATAATTGACTTTAAATTGCCAAATAGAAAAGGAATGTTTCATTTCCCAACGGTGTCCATGGAAGACCATGTGCTGTTCCAGCGAATTTGATTTCCCTTTCTTCTTTCTTTCTTTCTTTCTTTCTTTCTTTCTTTCTTTCTTTCTTTCTT
>JABTXL010003485.1:2939078-2965060 GCA_025134845.1 Neodon shergylaensis | reverse complement strand
CTTTCTTTCTTTCTTTCTTTCTTTCTTTCTTTCTTTCTTTCTTTCTTCTTTCTCTTTCTTTCTTTCTTTCTTTCTTTCTTCCTCTCTCTGTTTCTATTTTTTTCCTTTTTTTCTATCTGCCTGCCTTCCTTCCTGTCTGCCTTTCTTCCTGTCTGCCTGCCCTTCTCTCTCTCTCTCTCTGTCTCTCTCTGTCTCTCTCTGTCTCTCTCTCTCTCTCTCTCTCTGTTCCAGCTATTTCAGAAAATCTTAACAGAATACTAACTGAAAAGAATAAATATTCTTTTATAAAGGTTATTTATGTGTCTGGGTGTTTTACCTGCGTGTGTGTGTGTGTGTGTGTGTATTCACCACATGCATATGGTGCCCATAGAGACCAGAAGAGGGTGTCAACTCCACATGAGCTGGAGTTACAGACAGCTGTGAACTGCCTTGTGGCCATTAGGAATCAAATCCCAGTCCTCTGGAAAAGCAGTTAGTGTCCCAACTGTGGAGTCATCTCTCTAGCCCCCTACTAAATAATCTTATTAGTTTAATCATTAGATTGTTGCTTAAAATAAATTCATGATTGACATGATGTAGAGACTATGTAACACAAACTCATGTGTAAAGTTTTCCAAATGGGGAAATGTGTACTAAAAAGTCTGAGTATAGGACAGGAATTATGCTAAAACTGCAATGACATTGAATATTTTTGTTCCGTGTATATCCTGCCTTCTACCCAGGGTATAATTGTGATTGTAAATAATATAAGTAAATAAGCTTAAATTTATCTTCGTTTCATTCTGATTCTCTCATTTATCCTAAAAACATTTATGGAGACCCTAGTGTTTGTGACATGTTCTGAAGATAAAGTAAATATGTAGTCTCAAGCTTTGAAGGACTCACAATCTAGAGGAAAATATAATTGAAACTCAGCATGGTTGGTGAGAAGCAAATATAGACCACAGCCTAATTAGAAGGAACATAGCACAGTCAGCTTTCTGCTTTTGATAGTGTATCACAGCCATGCAAGATGTTAGCATAGTCAAAGGTTAGGAGAAGCACAGCTAACACTAAGGTATGCCTTGCAACTTTCTGTGCAATTGTAGCAGTTGGGAAAGAATAAGGCTTCAGCGCTTGTGAGATGGCTCAGTGGGTGAAGTATTTGCTGTACAAGCCTGATGACCTGAGTTTGATCCTCTAAATCCATGCAGAGGTGGAAGGAAAGGAAAGAACTAACTCCACACAGTCATTGCCCGACACATTAAAGCCCTGGTGCGTATGCACGTGTGCACACGCACACACACACATACACACTCACACTAAGTTAAAAAGACAACAATAATTGTAAACTTCAAAGGAATCCAGTAAAGTAGAATTACAATAGAGCAGACTTTTTTTTTTCCCCAGAAAGCTGAATGAGGAGCTGCAAAACCCTATTAGGAAACAGAAGGCAATTTGACTCTTAAGAAGCAACCAGAAAAATAGCTTCCTGTGGCCAATGTTACACTGCTCTGTGTTCTTGATTCATTTAAACAACAAAAATCTATTCCCTGAGAGTTCTTCATGCCAAAAATTCAAAACTGCTGAACTGAAGTGTCAGCAGGCTGGTTCTTCTTAGAGTCTCCAAAAGAGAAAGGGGGGCCTTGCCCTCACAAACTCTTTTTTTTTTGTTTTGTTTTTTTGAGACAGGGTTTCTCTGTGGTTTTGGAGCCTGTCCTGGAACTAGCTCTTATAGACCAGGCTGGTCTCGAACTCACAGAGATCCGCCTGCCTCTGCCTCCTGAGTGCTGGGATTAAAGGCGTGTGCCACCACCACCAGGCTCTTCACAAACTCTTGAAGGCTCTCCATGTGCTTTGGCTCCATCCTCCACCCACTCTAACTAGCCATACTCTCCCATGACCATATCCACTCAATCCTCCCTTTTCATCAAATGCTCCCTCTACCGTCTTCTCATAATTGCATTTAGGGACCACTTGGATCATCCAGGAGAGTCTTCCCACTCCCATATCCTTTGCTTATTTATGGCTTCATAGGTTCCTACTATTGCTATCAGAACCCTTATTCAGCCTTCCACATCTGGTGAGCACTACAGAAGTCCTTGGGGTCCCCACTTGGGAAGGGTAATTTGTACAGTTGAGGGACATAAAGAGCACCTCTTGGCCTGGGCACAGGAAAGGAAAATATTGGATTTATGACTGGAGAGGCAGGAGGTGTACTGGTGTGATGTAGTGGGTCTTCTTTCTATGTGTTGCTTTCATTGGTTAATTAATAAAGAAAACTGTTTGGTCTGATAGGTCAGAACATTGGTGGATAGAGTAGACAGAACAGAATGCTGGGAAGAAGGGAAGTGAGGCAGACACCATTGCTCTCCTCTCCGAGATGGACTCAGGTTAGAATCTTCCCGGTAAGCCACCGCCTCGTGGTGCTACACACATTAACAGAAATGGGTTAATCAAGATGTGAGAGTTAGCCAGTAAGAGGCTAGAGCTAATGGGCCAAGCAGTGTTTAAATGAATACAATTTGTGTGTTGTTATTTTGGGGCATAAGCTAGCCAGGCGGCCGGGTGCCAGGCGGCAGGATCGCAGCCTACTGCTCCTTCTACACTGGTGTGCCAGGGCTGCTGGACCACACTCTCATGAATGACTATCTTAAACAGCAGACAGGCATTCCCTTCCGTCTGGAGGCTCAAACTCCATGACAAAGATGCTACTAAATTTGCTTCTCCCAGGTCTCTATCCTTGACTGTCTTCTCTATGTGTCCCCAGATGGCCACTTGTCTATGTGCACCCATCACCAATGTCTCTCCTTTTTCTTATGAAGCACTCAGGCATGGTGCCATCCCTATGATCTTATTTAACTGAAATCACTTTTAAAAGTGTCCTGTCCTTTTTTGGGGGATGGAAGGATTTCAAGACAGGGTTTCCCTGACTTCGCTGTCCTGGAACTCGCTCTGTAGACCAAGCTGACCTCGAACTCATAGAGACCCTTCTGCCTCTGCCTCCCAAGTGCTGGGATTAATGGAGTGAGTCACCACCGCCCAGGGAAAGGCCCTGTCTTTAAGCCCAAATTCTGAGGTACCAGAGGTTAAAACTTCCATGGAATGTTGTATGGAGTGGGGTGGGCTCAGAGCATTTCGTGATAATTGAGATCATGTTTTAAAGAACTTTGGGTGTGATAATGACATTGATTTTGAAAAATACAGCCAAATAAAGGCTTTTAAGGACTGCAATGAAAAGATCAGATAATTTGGCCAATAACACTGACCCAGGAAGAAGGAAGTGTCAAAATTTAACACAGAGAACAGGTAGAAGGGTGATATCCTGTCTATGAAGGACATACCACGGAGAATGGCTGTTTGCCCTAAGCTAGAGCAAATGTAGTGTGTTGCCCTTGCCCAGGATCTTGTCCTTCCACAAACTTGTAGAGTGTGTGTGTGCACATGCACAATCCCCCCCACACAAACACACACGAGATGGCCAGAGTCACTTCGCCACTACTATGTAGATCCTGCAGCTCCAATTCAGGTCGTCAGATTTGTCCACAGCACCCTTCTCCTACTGAGCCGTCTTGCAGACCCAACAACATTTTTTTTTTTGTCATCAAGTTGAACTCAGAATAAATGCTTAGGTACCAGGAATGAAGTAGGAAACCAAAGTTTGGTCTTTAAGATGGGTCCAGCACCAGAACATAGGACCAGACATGAACCTGAGGTCTGATATGAATATTTTAAAGCCACATGAGAGAATGTAGGTAGAACCACACCCAGAAGTCCAAGGGCCTGGAAGAGACCAAGTTTTAAAGGGGGGAAAACTCTGACCCCTTATTCTGAAAACTCAAGAAAGCAAGATGACTGCCTCCTACGTGAATGAGTGAGGTGCAGCACAGTGATGTATGAGAACACGATTCACTGTCTGCACTTTAAATTTCTGAATTTATGGGGCTGGAGATGTAGTGCAGTGGTCAAGCACCTCTCTAGCATGTGCAAAACCCTGAGCTTGATCCCCAGTACTGTTTTCTTTAAAAAAAAATACATATATATTTATTTTTTCCATGTGTCAAGGAAGCTCCAAACCTAATAGTAATTTGAAAGTTATCCCAGAATCTGAAACTCTTATAGTAAAAGGAGCAAAAAATACAATATAAGATGATGCAGGAGTGTCTTCTTTCTATGTGTTTCTTTCATTGGTTAATTAATAAAGAAACTGCTTGGCCTGATAGGTCAGAACATAGGTGGGTGGAGTAGACAGAACAGAATGCTGGGAAGAAGGGAAGTGAGTCAGACACCATACCTCTCCTATCCGAGATGGAAGCAGGTTAGAATCTTCCCGGTAAGCCACCACCTCGTGGTGCTACACAGATGAATAGAAATGGATTAATCAAGATGTGAGAGCTAGCTAGTAAGAGCCTAGAGCTAATGGGCCAAGCAGTGTTTAAAAGAATACAATTTGTGTGTTGTTATTTCCGGGGCTAACCTAGCCAGGCAGCTGGGAGCTGGGTGGCAGGAATGCAGACCACTGTTCCTTCTACACTAAGAAGAAAAGTAAATAAGAAAATTAGATTCCCACACATTTAAACAATAACTGAATAAGAAGAAAATGGGGAAAAAAATCCACTCGTAAAGAACAAAAATAAAAAATGTTCCCTATTCCCAAGAACACAGGAAATGTTTCAAGATTAAAAGAATCTAAGTCCCATGAAGAGTGACTTTCAAACATTATAGACCAATTTTAATTTTTTTGCAAGATTTTAGAAAGGAAAGTACAGAACTTATAAAAATGTTCAGAAAACTGTGTGTGTGTGTGTATGTGTGTGTGTGTGTGTGTGTATGCACGCTCGCACGCACATTTGCTTCTGTAAAGGTATGAGCTCACATATGTGTTTGCATGTGCCCATATGCATATGGTAAGAGACATGATGCTCATTTTCCAAAGCCCGATGTCAATGTACCCTACCTCAACTTAGGCATCAGAAGAGACAGCATATGTGTGCTGTTTGGGAATGGGGAGTGAGGTACAACAGTAAACAGGGTCTCAGCTGGAAAGTGGAAGCGGGAGACTATGGGCTTTGGACTTGCTCTGCTGCTATTTGTAGACACTTGTCCCTTCCTTCATCCTCAGAACTCCTGGCAATTTGAAAGCAGATGGCGTGAGTCTACACCATCTGTTCCCTCTCCTGCCACAGCCGCCTGTCCCCTGCTCACCTCTCAATCTTGGAAGATTTTAGCACCCCACTTACAGACTCTCTCTCCTGTTACTCCCACCATTATTCCTGGGAACTTCAATATTCATGTCCTGCCTTATTGCCTCCTACAAATCTTTGTAAATTTTCTTAATATTTTAATTTGTCTATTGTGTTTGGATGGGAGTACACATGGCACAAGGGTGGCAATCAAGGGACAACCTGTGAGAGTTGGGCTTTTCCCTTCACCACATGGGTGCCAGGGATTGAACTTCAGTCACCAGGCTTGTTTGCAGGTACCTTTAACTACTGAGCCATCTCGCTGGCAGTAAACTCTTAATTGACAGCCTCATTTACTCCATTCTAGAGGATGACTTTAGGACTTGAAACTATGAATCTCACCCTTTCCAAAAGTTGTAATGTCAAGTGCCTCTCATTAGAATCTTTATCTGAGTACTGATTTTAATTATCCAGTCTACCTTACCAAACCCACTTCTTTCTAGATGCTTCATTACTCCTCATCAATCTCTGGCCTCTCTTTCCTTTTTATCAAGTCTGAGTCAACAATTGATGACTATGAAAACTCTGTCTACCCTATCTGCCTGTATGGTTATGTATGTATATACTTATGTGTCCATCCATTCCATCCATCCATCCATCCATCCATCCATCCATCCATCCATCCATCCATCCATTCACCCATCCTTCCATCTACCATCTAGCCAGCCATCCTTATACCCTTTCTATCTTCTCTTTTTCTCTTCTTCTTGAAACTCAGACCCAGTCTGAAATCTGAGCACTCAAGTAGAGCTGTGGGCAAAACAAAATCAATAAAACAAAACCATAAAATAGTTTCCCTACAAATTTATGTCCCAAATGATAAGAAAGTCTACAGGACCCCTTGGAAATCCTACATTTCATTACTCAACTTGCTTTTATTTTTGATAAGATCATGATCTCCATTCCTCCCTCCTTTTTCATTTTCAGAAAATCAGGAACAACCAACAGAGACAATTTCAGTTCAAATCCCAGTCTTTCCAATCACCATCTCAGTGAGCCATTGACTGAGCTGCTAATTTTCTCTGCAACTTAAATTCCTTGTCTGGACCAGGAGAAATATAAAAACAACAGTGTCTGCCTAGGAATGGCCAAAATCTAGGTCCTATTAATAGAATATTATTAGCATAACAGAGAGAAATTAATATCTCCTATTCCATTGTCAAAGTGTCCATCCTACCTGCAGGTATACCCAAAAGCCCCACTTCCCTTCTGTGCCTGCACCTGCTTAACCTGCCATTCACACATTTATCTATAGCTCTGCATCCCATAATTGTACAAGGATAATCTCTTCTATCCAAGGATAGCCCCTCTCCTCTATTCAATGACTTTGTTTCTGGAATTATCTCTTCTCTATACAATCTCTTTTGGATGTTCTGTTCACTACACCATTGCAACAAACATTCTAGAATATCTGCTACCTTAAAACATTGCTCTGGAGTCTAGGTTCTCTTTCTCACTCCTTTGGTTGCCTATGTAGAGATACTTGTAGGTGGACTGTTCTGTCACTCCCCAAATAACCCTGCAGAGACTTAATTATAAATGCTAAACTGATAACTTAGGCTCACTTTTTGCTAGTGCTTATAATCTAAACTAACCCATTTCTATTCTATTCATCTGTGTGCTGTTCCTAGGTTCATTTACCTCATGTATGAACTTCCAATCCTGCTCACTCTACGTCTCATGGCATAGCCTCCTGACTCCCGAGACTCCACCCTTCTTCTTCCCATCATTCTCTTAGTCTGGTCCCCCCCCCATCTATGCTGCCTAGCTATCAGTCACTCAACTTTTTCTTATCCAATCAGAGCAGTTCATATTTACAGCGTACAAAGATACCTCTGATTTTATTAGCGAAGCTTCCACTCTACCTGCGAGCCCTATGTCAGACACTCTTTGTCTCACTCCTTCAACTCCCACCCCCGCAGCATCTCTTGCAAAGGCCCATCCTTTCCCACACTCAGGTGATATCTTTGTCTTTCTTTATGAAGCCCCTGAGAAGCAGTATCCTCCTAGGCTCCAAGACTTCATTTGATACTTGAGTTTATTCAAGTTGCCCAGACGAACGCCTCAGACTGAGCAGTCACTTAACGCTGCAGAGATTTCTTCCCTCACGGCAGTGGGAACTGAGAAGTCAAGATCAAGTGCTGGCCAGCTCATTTCCTGGTGAGGACATCCTTCCAGAGGCAGATGGTCACCTTCCACTCTGCCCCGACATGCCCTCTACTTCAAGCCTGTGGTGGAGAGAGGACACCCTCTCTTTAACTTCTGTGGAAGCAGACACTGCCTTTGGGTCCTTTCTCAGTCTTAATCGTATCCCCAACAGTCTTCCACTCAAAGGTTCTTGTTCTAGTCACACAAGAGGGCAAGGTCCAGTATGCCAGTGTCTCTGGTGGGGGTGGGGCAGCTCAGTTCGTAGCTCAAGCTTTCTCACGTGTTGTCAGAGCAGGTCTCTCTGCTCGCTTGCCAACTCTTCTGAGGGGACTTTCAAGGACACCTCATCTTAAACGGATTTTTTTTTCTTTCCTTCTCTGTAAATTTTACTCTGTTCTTTGTAAGCAAAGTTGGGTTTGAAAGGCTGAGCTCTGGGGCAGATTGCTCTGTTTAAATACAAGTTCTATCACTTAAAAACCTTGCGACCTTGGCAGAGAAACTTAATATGCAGAACCTTGATGTCCATCACTAAAATGGAGATATTTATGCCCACCCTGTGAGGACTGACATGTGGAAAACCCTGCGACTGCTGTTTGGAACAATTTAAGTACCTGGCAGAAGATTAGAAAGGACAGAGAAGCAAGCAAGAATTAAAGATGCTAACTCTGGTATGATGGCTGCTTGTTTAAATAGATTAGCCTTTCGTATTTTCCTTTTCTCATCTGAAAAAAAAAACAAATTAAAACTCAAAGCATACCAACGTGTTCAGCCTTTCGAACTGCATGGTGTCCCTCATGCCTAGAACTGTACATGATGAACCAAACACCTTCCATATACGACTGTGGAAAGATCAGAAGGATCCCTCAGTGGCTTCTTAGGAGAGTCTGAGGAGGCGTGGTCTATAGCATGAAACACTGCCAATAACTCAACAGAGAGAGACTGAAGCCACTTGTCCATCCCAGGAGCATTGGTGATTTGAGTGACAATAATAACCATAATTGACTGAGGCACCTTGCTAAGTGCGCTAATCTACACAAGGACCCTATGAGGAAGACATTATCACCATTTTATAGATGACAGAGCATTTCAGCAGCTCCATGGGATAGAAGCAAGGCAGGAAAAGATTGAGAGATAAGCAGGAATTGGAGCTGTAAAGTAAGCTAAGTCACAGTGGCAGCTTGCTTAAATAGAGAGTCCTGCAGGAGAGAATTCAGCAGGCAGAGACGGAACCTGTCAAAGAAAACAGGTAAAGCAAAGTGGATGAGGGAAATAGAAAAGATATTCAATTTTTTATCTTTATGCCTTTTTCTCTTGGGGTATTTTCAACGTCACATTGGTGGCTTCCATTTAATTGATTCTTTTGAGTCTCTCCTTAGGACACTGAGATAATATTTAAAAGTCACTCTTCAGAAGACCCTCTCTAGACAAGATCGCCGTGTGAGAAAGGTAGTTTTCTTATTTTCTCTTAACTGAAGTACCTGTGAAGATTCCAGCTGGGTTTTAGGTTCCCCCTGGGAACAGGTTCCGAGCACTGAAGTGCATCTGAGTTTCCCTCAATGGACCAGGGACGGAGGGGGGACACAGCTGGTGTAGACCTCTGGAAAGGAGCCTTCGAAGAGCTTCCTACAGTGTCACTCATCACTTCTGGAAGCTGGCACTTGAGAGTTTGTGCGACTCTTTCTTAGAGCGTTCGAGCAGTTCTCAACCTGTGGGCTGCGACCCCCTTAACAAGCATCTATCTTCAAAGAGGTATATATTTATAACATTTATAACAATAGCAAATTTACAGTTATGAAGTAGCAACAAAAATAATTTTATGGCTGGAGGTCGCCACAACACGAGGGACCATATTAAAGGGTGGCATCATTAGAAAGACTGAGAAGCACTGGAAGGCATAGATGCCGGAATCAGAGATCTGCCACTCTCTGCTTTCCACCATTTTGGTGACGTGGACTAGACTCCTCTGCATATCCTTTGCCTGCCAATTTCCGAAGCGGAGGAAGATCATGCACAAAAGGTCTATTAACCATTCTAAGGAGCACACAACGCTTAAAGTTATGCCTTTTGTTTTAAACGAAAGGCAGCAATATTACTTGTTTTCTGGGAGGCAGAAAACCACCAGCCATGTTCCACTGGTGAGCCCAGATCCCCGCCCTGTGGGGAGAAAAGGTACAAAGACTCAGCCACCCGTGACTATTTCTGTATCTCTGTTAGCTTCTACCAGTCTGCGTCCCCTGCAGCCTTGTCTCCCGGTTTCTGTTTCTCATCAGCTCTTAATTTTCTTATTCTTTAGTCCTGGCTGTTTGGTTGTTGATAAAGATGCCTGCCAGGGATTGGCAGGGGCCAACGAGTAGACAGAAAGCCTGGTTTGTGTGTTTTTCCCTCGGAATATTCAAGAATAAATCAGTCACCGTCTACTTGATTCTTATGACTGCTTTAAACTTACAGTTGCCACATTGCTACCCTGACCTGTGCAAACATCCTCCATCGGCCCCATGGCCACCCCAGGTCGGTTTGCTCTGAACATTCAAGGCACTGTGCATCTTCTGCTCCGGGTTGCAAAGGGTTAACAGTCCCCCCGCGCCTACTGAGTTGTTAAAGGAACTGCTGAAGCTGATCAATGACCACTGTTAAGACCTGGAAACCAATTATAAACCTGAAATTTGTGATGAACAAAGCCCTGAAACACTAGGATGAAAACTACTGAATTAGTCCAGTTCATTAAAATCATTAATAGTCATGAAATGGAAACCACCAGAGTCCAAAAAGGCTTAATGCTCTATCCATATTAATTAGATGGGAGCAAACCTGAACTGAAAAGCACCACATGCTTTGTAGAATTAGCAATTGGTCTCCACAGACTACACAGATCTCTATTAAAATTCAGTTTAATTAAAATTGATCACGTTAAGAAACTGATGTGGTTAATTAACTGAATTCCTGGACTTCTTTTCATTCGTTTCACAGACGCCTTAGACACCCGGTTCGTGGGTGACACCGTGTTGCAAGGAGCAAATCCTATTGCAAAGGTTAACTCTCTGTGTTCCTGCAGCCGGCACAAGCAGAGAGGAGGGGAGTGGAAGGGTGAGATGAAGTTATGCTTTGCCGAGAAGCAAAGCCAGGTTCACCTCGGGAGATCCGCGGCCCCATTCTGCGGGTATCAGTACAGGTAGACCTGTGCTGAAAATGTTCTCTCTTCCGAGCTGCGCATGAAGAGGGCTTCTTTTCTGGGGCTGCTTCTCCGAAGGAACTGAGAGATGTCGCCAAACACCAAGAGTCACTGTAGTGTCGACTCAGGGCAGTGCAGAGCTGGAGTGTGTGGCGGATTAGGGGCCACACCAGTCAAGCTTTAGGCCGCTTTCCTTCACATTCTGTCTCTGAAGTCACTTTGTGTTTTGTTCATTTGTAGTGAGGAGAAAATGATGTCTCTAGATTGGGGCATTGGGGATACAGGGAGCGAAGCATAAAACAATGACAGTGGTCTCTCTCTGCCTTGAATTTGTGTGACTTCTCCAGGCCAGGACTCCACCTCCTCACCCCCAAGTCCACCAAGCACACTGTTGTCTTAATCCTTCTGAAGAACACTGTTTACGACATCACCCACAAACTCAAATCTCTCCACTGACTCTTCGAAGCCAACAGGATGAGAATTGCGTTCTGCAGGCTAAGACTTGGGGCTGGCCATCATCTGGCCCAAGCTCTCTTTTCTTCTTTCCCTCTTAGTTTCCTTTGTTCAGCCAAACAGGCTCATTTACTAGTTAGTTCCCCCTTTCTCTTAGAAGTCCAGCTGTTCAACCTTCCCTTCTCCCTTTTTCAAGTCTTTAAGCTACCAACAATTTCTTTCTTGCCACGGCCTCCTTGTGAAGTTTCTCCTCTTTCTCCTGGCACCCTAATATCTAAAGCTCATATTGATGATTTTTGTGCCTATCAGAGCCTAGAGATTTTCCATTTGGGGAAGGCAGAGGTCATATCCAGTGTCTCACTGAGTCTGAATGAGCTTTGAACATATAGTACATTAAAGCGATGTTTTAGATGAGAATAGAGATAATGCTAACATTTTGATAATTTCTTGTCATTTGATTTTTTTTAAATAGGAAGTTTAAGACTTATCTTCTGCTGAGCTGTCAGAAGTATTTGACAGTTGTTTACTAGTAGCAATAACAATATAATAATGGTAGTGGTGACATTAGATGACAGTTATTAAAACCGTCAAGCATTGCACAATAGACTAACATAAGGAACTCACGCCTTTCCTACTCATCACCAGGGAGTTCTTTGCCCCCCCCCCCTTTCCTACTCATCACCAGGGAGTTCTTTGCCCCCCCCTTTCCTACTCATCACCAGGGAGTTCTTTGCCCCCTTTCAGCATGATCTTCATCTTTTGTGCCCACAATCCTGTCTTCTACCCCCTTTCTAACTCTTGTATCCTTTTGCTTCCCCTAATGGCTTTGTGAGGTTTTGCATTTTGTGTATGCTAGTTTTGTGGCAACTAGACACAAGTTGGAGTCATTTTGGGAAGAGGGAACCTCAACTGAAAAAAAAAATGCTCCCACCAGATTGGCCTGGGAGCAAGGCTGTGGTGCATTTTCTTGATTGATAACTAATGTGGGAAAGCGCATCCCTGGGAAGCTGGTCCTGAGTGCTATAAGAAAGCAGGCTGAGCAAGCCATGAGAAGCAAGTCATGAAGCAACACTCCTCCATGGTCTCTGTACCACCTGCCTCCAGGACCCTGCCTTGAGTCACTGCACTGACATCCCTGGATGATGGACCACAAGCTGTAAAGTGAATCAACCCTTTCTTTCCCAAGTTACTTTTGGTCATGTTATTTTATCACAGCAATAGAAATTCTAACTAAAACAACTTTATTATTTTACTTTCCAGATCTTTTCAAAGATGCAGCTTTTGAGAACACATTCTGTTTGATATTCAGCTTTAGCTGCACACACACACACACACACACACACACACACACACACCTATACATGTATATGGAAATCACAAGACAAGCACATCCTCAGTTCTTCAGGTGTGCTCCACTTTGTTTGTTCGTTTGTTTGTGCTTTGTGACAAGGTCTTAATTGTCCCAAAACTCATCCAGGAGACCAGCCAGGCTAGCTGAGGAGTAAGCTCCAGAGATCCATAGGTCTCAGTCACTCAATACTGGGGACACAGATTGGCAACACCACACCCAGCTGTTTAAGCCATCTGGGAGTTACTTGTAGGTCTTCTGCTCACAAAGCAAGAACTTTGCCTACTGAGCCATACCCCAGCTCCCAGTCTTAGCTTTTAGCTTCACTAACTTCCGTTTGTTATAGTGATAGATTTTTCCTGTTAATTTCTTCTAATTCCTTAAAAATTTTGTAAGTTAAAAATTCTTAATATTTATTCAATTCCTTTCTCACCACCTTTCTCTTTTTAACTCTTTCCCTTTTAATGAAAAAAAAAATAACATTGAAGACCATATGTTTTCTCCTGGACACAACCTTCAGCACGGTCACCCCAAGTCTAATGAACACAACCTTCAGCACGGTCACCCCAAGTCTAATGGACATGACCTTCAACACGGTCACTCCAAGTCTGATGAAGTGCTTTCGTTTTTATTTAATTTCCAATCACTGTAGTTATTACATGATTTCCTTATCGATACAGATCATTTATGTTGTCATGTGTCTTTACAACTGTCACTTCTTAACTTTATCATGTTATCATACCATAGGCCTTATATTGATTTTTGATCAAATAGATTAATTTTATACATAATCTGTAGACCTCTACATGATGTATTTTCATATTTCAGTGTTACAGAGCTGTATTGTCCAGTTGTTTTACAGATGTTCTCCTTTTTGTCTATTTCAACCGTGATTCTGAGGAAGCCACATTGGAGAAAGTGCTGTTAAGTTGCACTTAAATTTCTGCCAGCCTTTGGGTTTTTACTCAGATGCTGCATGTTCTTGATGTATAAATGTTTATAATAATTATGCTCTTACCTAAATTAATCACCTGGTTATAACGCTGTTGTTCTTTATTTGCATTTGCTCTTTTTTTGTATTGTTTTGTCAATTTGTTTAATCTAAAACTTTCTTAGTGTCTGCTTTTTGGTCATATTTCCCCAAATGTATTTGAATATAGCTCTTTTAAACGCATTTTATTAGCATATGTAAATGATACAACCAACATCTGGGGTTTCATCATATCATTTCATGTATGAATATAATATAGTTTGATCATATCAACCCTATTTCCATTTATCTTCCTCTTTTCCCTTCCATTCCTCTTCAACATCCTTAGTGTTTTTCTTACTGAATTAAATCTACCTTTATCGTTCCTGTCTCAATCCCTGACTCTCTTTCTTTCTTTGTTCCTGTCTCTATCTCTGACTCTTTGTCTCTGACTCTATTTCTGTCTCTATCTCTGACTCTGTCTCTGTTTCCATCTCTGGTTGACTCTCTATCATCTCTTATTTCTTCATCCCATCATCATTCTACAATCTGGCTACTGCCAACAGTGCCATAGTAAACAGAGGCATGCCGGCATCTCAGTAATGCTTACCCTGACTCCCTCAGGTATACACCTAGAAGAGTCGTGGCTAGATATGGCTAGGTCATATAGCTCTATTTTTAAATTTTGGGAAATCTCAATGGTCTGATTTCCATGCTGGCCGGATGAATAGGCGTCACAATCAGCAATTAACAAATGTTCCTTGTCTGTCCTCCTTCCCTCCCAGCACTTGTTGTTTGTTTTCTTGACGATAGCCCTTTCGACTCGAGTAAGATCAAATCTCAATGTAGTTTTGATTTGCATTTCCCTAGTGGCTAAAGATGATGAATAACTATGAATTTATTGGCCTCATTACATTATAGTTAAAACATTGGGGAAACAGGACAAAGTACACAGAAAACTGCTAGAAAGAAGGGCCAAGTCATAAATAAAGGCAAAGTCGTCAGAATAATAGCAGATTTCCCCACAGACATTCTGAAAGCCAAGAGAGCATGGACCAATATACTCCAAGCCCCGAAAGAAATTACTGTATTCAAGAAAGCTCCTCTATTACCAAAGGAAAAATGAAAATCTTCCCTAGTAAACCCAAACTAAAATAATCCCTGACCACTAAACTAGCACTATAGACACTATTTTATGGAATTCTACACATGGAAGAAGAAGACAAACACATCCACAAGAATACTAGAAAGAATACGTCTCAGTAGAATTGTTGATAAGCAAATGAAGATTAAGAACATATAGAGCAGACTACAGGGATCTATGCATACCTTTAAATAAATACTGAGGGTTACTGATCTCAATTTTCCTGTAAAAATAAACAGACTAGAGGACTGGATTAAGATGTTATACAGAGCTCTTCATTGCTTTCAGGGAATGCCTCTCATTGGCAAAGACAATCGTAGGACAAAACGGTGGGAAAAAAGGTTCCAAACAAATGGGGCTTGAAAGCAAACCGGAATTGCCCTACTTACATCTGTTAATGTAGACTTGAAATCAGAATTAGTCAGAAGAAGCAGGAAGGTCATTTCCTATCATTATCAACATACCCAGTTTTATGAAACAAACATACCAGACTATAATATACAGATTATACACTAATATTTAATGATGTTAACACTACACCTCTAGAAATGGACAGGCCATCCAAGTGAAAAACTAAATAAGAAACATCAAAAGTTTGTATGTTTTTTAAAAAAAATCATGCTTTCTTTTCCAGTTTCCTTCCTTCCTTCCTTCCTTCCTTCCTTCCTTCCTTCCTTCCTTCCTTCCTTTCTTTTTTGAAAGAGAGATGGCTCAGTAGTTAAGAGCACTGACTGTCCTTACAAAGGACCTAAGTTTGATTCCAAGAACCCACATGGTGACTCACAATTGTTTGCAACCCCTTCCTCAAGAGATATGACACCCTCTTATGGCATCCACAGGCAGCAGGCACACACAGCACATAGACATACACACAGGCAAAATACCCATACACATAAAATTTGAGAAGGAAAATAAAAGTCCCTTAAAATGTATTTTGAATGGTAATTTATAAAAATAGACTTCAAAAATACTAAGTAAGTAGATGGGGAAAAGTAGATCCAAAATATAAGAAAGTTTAACACCAGCATTTTTTTAAGCTCCAAATACAGTTTATGACAAATATTGAATCAAGTTTTGGTTCTCTCTCTTTCTCTTCTTCCTTTTTTTCTCCCTCCCTCCCTCTTTTTTCTTTGCTAACTTAATCAGCAAAACTTATTCCAAGCCCTGTATCTCAATTCCCATGCATATAATTTAGAAGGGAGACAAACAAACATTTCCACTGCTTCAGTGCTCAGCATGTTTCTGGAAAGTTCCAATTGAACGAATACTTTTTCCTACATAATGAAGTCTCCCCAGCTCCAACTTTGCTCATGACGATCTGTTTCTCTCTGTTTTGTCTACTATCACTCGGTTTCCATCTCTGTCACCTCTGACAACTCAGATTATGCTCTAAGTGGCCTTTTTAGTTTGAATTTATGACTAAGTCTTTTCTTGAACACATCTTTGCATTTCAAGGCTCCTCGAGAGGCTCATGTACTGATGCTCTCAGACAGCTGTTTAGGTATGTGCCTGGAAAGGCTTCTTGCTTCTTTATTTTTTCCCATCTTGAGTTCTCTGTTGCGACTTGTTTTATTTTTGAGAATTCTTCCTTCCAAAGGAGCCATGAGCTCTTGCGTTTGCTGAACTCTTTCATTCACATAAACATCTCCCCTAAATTCCTGGTAGCTGAGCGATTGTAAATCCTTCATTCTCAAGTCAGTAGATCACCCGTGTGCCAGTGCCAGAAGGATTGTTTTTCTTTGTAAAATCTGTTGTTATTTCCTTTCAAATAACAATGGGAGCTCAATGAGATTTATTGCTCTTATGATTCAAATTGTCTTTTCCATTGGGGGATTTAAATATTGCCTTCCTTCCATATTGGTGTTTCTTTTCTCCTTCTAGCTCTTTCTCTCTCCTTTTTTAAAAAATATTTATTTATTTGTTTGTTTATTTATGCATGAGTATTTGCTCACATGTATGTATGTGTATTATGTATCCAAGGAGGCCAGAAGAAGACATCAGATCCCCTGGAACTAGAGTTACAAACAGACAGCTGTGAGTTACCATGTGGGTTTTGGGAACCAAATTCAGGTCCTCTGGAAGAGCAACAAGTGTGTCCAGTAAATGAGCCATCTCTTCAGCCCCTGCCTCTAGGTTTTCTGTTATTCATACTTGGATATTTTGAAGTCTTCTCTCCTTTCCCTTATGGTTCCCATCTCTGTGTTTGCATAATGCTTTAAAGTACTCGTTCCATTTCCCAAGCCTAGATTCTCATCCTCCCATTCTATTTTTAGGTTAAAGTTTTACCTTAAAAATAGAATCTCTTGAGTACATTTCTTGCTCTTAGTGTCCCATTTCCAGATTTGCCTCCTCAGTATGCATATGAAGCCCTTTTCTGGATGTCGTGTGTTCGTCCTCCTCCTCTTCACTGCTTGGGACTCTTTACATGAATGGTACTTTCCCTTCTCCTATTCTGAGGCCCAGCCTGAGTTCATGGGTACATTCTAGACACAAATAACATCTCTACCCACATGGCTAACCCTCTAGCATGTGGCAGGTGACAGATGTTCTCAAGGAAAGGAGAGAGGGAATCTCCCCCAGTATGCTGTTGTGAGCAGGCGTATGCTTCCTCTCGGAAGCACAGATCTACAGCACCTATTTCTCTCTAAGATCATGGAACTCCATTTTTCAATTTAAAATTCTACAGAAATCTAAGCCCCCACACGAGCCTCAAGGAAAAGCTATGAATCCAAATTTCTCTGCTTGATTCTATGGAACCCAAAACGTTTTTATCCCACAGGTCATGCTGCTGGTCAGACCCAGGGAGGAAGCTGTTGGATGGAAACTCGATCCAAGGACAGCAGGCATACAACCACAGGGATTTCCCTAACATTCCCAAAGTATAATTGAAATGTTCTAAAACGTGAAATGCAACACTTATGCAGAAATATGCATAAATCATAAACATCAGTATAATAAATCACCAGCAAACAAACCCTCAGATGAGGTCCACCTACTAATATTGACAACATCCCAGAAGGCTCAGACATCTTCCTTTTTTAACACAACACATTCCTTGCCCTGCTGAAAATAAAAAAAAATCACTAATTTTTGTAGTAATTATTTTTCTTGTCTTTCTAAAAGTCTTATGCCTTTGTGTGTATTCCCAATTTGCTTATTTTGAACTCCATATAAATGAAATCATGCCTCAGGCATTCTTTTGTGTTTTATTATTTTTATGCTTGTAACATTTATTCTTTCATCTGTCGCTCCTCCACCCCTTCGTACACACTTCTTCCGTCTGCAGCAGAGTATTATATTGAATGGGCATACCGCATTCCTGTGTTCACTCTTTCATCAGTTGGTGTTTGGGCTGTTTTGAGTTCAGTGTTGCCCCAAACACTGATGGTGTGAGCATCCCCTGCGCATGCTCTGACGCGTGTGTACATGCATGAGTCCGTACCATAAAATCAGAAGGAGAATATGGTGAGGGAGTTCAGACAAGGCTCCAGGCGTTTGGATTTGCTACCCAGTGTTGCTATTTGCCCAGACATTGTTTCAATTAGCAATGTCCAGAAATTCATTAGCAGTTTATGAGAGCTGTCATTGGCCTATGCACGTCCTGGATCCAGTAGGCGGCTATGCAGTACTATCTTGTTTTCATTGTAATCTGTATTTGTCTGATCAGAAGTTAGACATGATTTTTCACATAAGAAAAAAAAACGAACACAGAGGAGTCATCTAAAGATGAGGAGAGTGAGAGGAGTGTAGCAGGATTAAAAGTTTAGGACAGGTCATCTTCCTAACACCTCTATTTTACAGACGGGAAGCTGAGGAACAGAGAAGACTATTCAGTAGAGAACACACATCTCCCCCAGACTAAAGGTCTCCCCAGCACTGAGTACTTACTTCAGCACCCTAGGGAGACCAGCTCTGTGGATGGCAGCCTAAGAACTGGCGTTATTCACGTTGGAGAGCCATGGCAGGAAGCTGAAACACTTGTCAAAGATTTCACAGTGAGCCAAACAGGAGTAGCTTTAAAGGCTCCTCAGCTGAGGTTTAAGAAGAGCAAAATGGGTCAGGTGGTGGTGGCGCACGCCTTTAAACCCAGACTCAGGAGGCAGAGGCAGGTGGATCTCTGTGAGTTCAGGGCCAGTTTGGTTTACAGGAGCTATGTTGCTTCTTGAGATCAATTCAAATTTGATCTCAGTCCCCGAATCTCAAACTAATGGAATATGAGACTTTCTCTTAAGAGTTTTCCAGGGATTTTAGATGCTGGTCTGATACTTGATGGGAAGAAAAGTCAGATACATAACACCCCACACCACCACGGTGAGCATAGACAAACCCCTGCACCCCCTGAAGCCAGATAATCCTCGGCTTGTATGCACCCTTTGATACCACTTGGAACCCTAGTGTTCAGCATCCAGTCTTTCCAGGGATCCTACTGGTTATTGGAACTCTGGTCAGCATCTTCTGTATTGCCAAAGGGATGTAGGCACCTCCTGCTTTATTGGGTAAGGGAAGCTCCTTCTTTACTTCCACCAGCTTCCAAAGCTCTCACACTCTTCCATAGCACAGACCTTTCAGTGACTTTAGCTTTTTTCATGAGATGGGACACGTTCTTGATTCTAAATGGCCTCAGCTTTCCATTGAAGGTTGAATGCCTCTTGGGGCAAGGGAAGAGCCAAGATTTGTCAGCTGACTGAAATCAAGAGAATCACCTTTAATCCTTCCTTCACAGTTTCCTTGCAAATGTCTGAAGCCCTTAGGGAGGTCGGATGGCTCATCCTCACAATCAAGACAGCCTTAAGGTCACCTCAGAGACACACATGCAGGTATGTCTGTGAATGCGTTCCCAGAGAGGTTTAGCTGAGGAAGAAAACCCACTCCAAATATGGGTTGGGGGCCCGACCTGAAGTAAAACAGGAAAAAGTACAGGAAAGTCAAAACAAAGGCTTCCATCCTTAAGTGAGTTTCCTTTGGTATCTTGTTACATCGCACACACAAACCTACTAATTCAGAAGGCAATTTCTACCTCATGGTAGAGATTGAGCACAAGTAACGATAGCATGAGGTTAAGCGTAGTGAACGTGGCGTTTAATAAAAGCTCAACAACAGGTATGGAGAGCGCCATAATGAGGTGAAGGACACGGTTCATAGGACGGAAAACAAAGCTTGAGAGCAAAAGTTGAAAGTTTCAAGTCGAAAAAAAAAAGGCTAGAGATAGAGATGGGAAGTCAGAAGATGACTTGGCACCTTCTTATCCAAAGTGGGGTCCAAGGACCAGAAGTATCGGCTTGAGAGCTTTCTAGAAATAGAGTGTTATGTTGGCAAACTTCTTCCAAATATTTATGTTTCTACCCAGGGACACTGATTTGTGCTTCTGCCACCATGCTTTTTGTCATGTCCCCAAGTGCTTCAGACAGTACCCTCAAATTACGAGCCCTCCATTTGGCCCACACCAGGTGACTCACAATGGCCTGTAGCTCCCGCATCGGGGGCTCAGAAGTCCTCTTCGGGCTCCCATGGGGGCCTATGCACCTGCTCATACACAGCAATAAAAATAAATCTTTAAAAAAATATCTTTGAAGAATTCAAAAAGCTGCTTAGAAAAGAGAGCCGCTGATATCCAGCAGGACAGTCTGAGGAAGAAGACTTGAGAGGGTGAGGCTGATAACACCGGAAGAGACCATGAAAGGCTAAAGGCAGAGTCCTTCCAAAGAGAGCTCCCCAGGAATCGCCAACAGCTGGGAATTTGAATATTCTCACAGGTCAAGGTGCATACTTTCATTATTTTCCTTAACCACGTGTTACTACATTTAAGCTACAATACTACGGATGAGAAATATCTGAACAAGAAATAGGCCAAATGGTTTTTAATTCCCCAACAGCAAAACCCTGTTAGTACCTTACCCTGTGTCAGCAAAATAATTGTGGTTCAAGTGAATGTAAAACACTTCCATTCAATCTTCTCCCTCCTCCCTAAGGCAAATGCTTTCTTATCATGGAGAAACAGTACTCCACAAACTGTCAGACTGCATCAGGAGGGCTGAAGAAGAATTATAAAGCCAGGCGAAATCAAGGCCTCAGCTGGGAATGTAAAATTCTCCCGAAGGTGAGCTTTAGCTAGCCCCATCCCTGCTGGGAGCCTTCCTTGACGCTATTGTGTAAAATCTGGGGGAAAAGAAGCCACATTTTTTCAGGAAGAAGAATAAATTTCTTGGTGGCAAGAAACAGTGGTTGTTACTAGCTAATCCAGTGTCAAAATAATGTGTTAGCTAAAAAGGTCTTTGGTGGCTCAAAAAGTAAAAAAAAATGACAGAGAATTTTGAGACAAGCCAGAGCCACCCTCTGGGTAGAAGCTGTGGTGAGGATCAGATCTGGCTGTTTTCTATCTATGTCCAGGAGCCACTTCCCAGAAGCAAAGCATTTGACTGACTCATAGGAAGCACAGGACCTTAGCCAGCTGTAACACCCTGATCAATAATTTGCCAAGGCCCAATGGTTTCCATTGCAAACAAACAAACAAAGCAAAAAAGACAAAAGAAAATAAAATGAGAGATTCTAGGAGATGGGGGAAATCCTATAGTTGCATAATTAGTATGTTTCTAAAATCTTGCATCTAAAGACTCCTGAAGTTTGCTGCACACATTGACGGTGGGGTTAGAGCCACAGCTATTCTCAAAAAGGAATGGCTCACTGGGTCATGGGTGCTGGGGCAGGAAAAGCTTGAAGACACCCCCCCCATGTGACAGGCAGAGAAAACTGAGGGGGACTGAATAATTTTCCAGCCTATTCCTATTCATGCTTAATGTTATTCATGAAAACCATACAATTAGACAAGAATCCAAGCAAGCTGCTTCTTGATCATTCAGCCTGTGGCTGTGAAAGTGAGTGCTTTTAATTTCCCAGAAGACCTTCTGCACGTACCAGGGTTGCTCTTTTAAAGATGAGTAATAACAGTTTCTCACATCTGTCCAGCGGTTGTTATCTTAAAAAAAAAATTCCACTTGCAGGACCTGTCCTCCGCTCAGAAGATGCTGATTCGAGAGATGTGGGCTGGGGTCAGGTGATCGCTAGTTCAGACAAGAGCTTATACACAGCTGGCCGGGATGCCTGTGTTCTGAACAGCTGCGCCCTTCACACTCAAGGTCTGGGGAGGCCGGGATGTAGAGTGAGGAAAGGTGGGAGTCTGTGAGACCTCAAGAAGCACTGAGAATGATGGACCGGGGAATGAAGTCCTTTCTGTGGGTACATGATGGATCGGGAAAGGAAGTCCTTTCTGTGGGTACCTAAACTCTGCTTTCCAGTATCTTGCACATTAACCAAAACCTGTTTGCTGGACAAATTCTGTTCTAGCAGGTTCTCTGGGTCTTAAGTATGCCTTTCTTGAAAGCAGGATTTGTTTACTCCCAGAGTAATCTACTAAGACTCTACTGTGCCTCACAGACAAACATTAAGGCGGGGGAATTAGAGCGACTCAGCCCATGCTTCCAAGGGGTTGCAGAATTTGAACACAAACCTGCTAAACTATAAACTGGAGTTCTTTTAGTCACACTCAAGGGCTTCTCAGTTTTCTCTTTTTTTCTTTTCTTTCTTTCTTTCTTTTTTTTTTTTTGACTTTTCTCTGCGCCGTGATCTGCATAAACAACATTCTTTTCAAATGTGATTATGTCTGCTCAATCATAAACAGGTCAGGAAGAAAAGCCTTGCTGTAATTATTTAAGTATGTGAGCCGTGTGCAAAGGAGACTCTTTAGGACTTCAGATTCGGATACGCATAACTTGGCATGGAATTACGTAGAGTTACTGTACGGCTCTTTAAGACCGGCCCAGTTTGTATAGGTTTCTTCATGAGCGTCGGATGATTCGGAAACACGATGTATTTGGCGTGGGTTCTCAGTTCTGTAGTGAAACAAAAGATGAATTCCTTGCAACAGTTCGAAAGTTAATTATTGATCATGGCCAAAGCCTCCGGGTGTTGTCGTGACACAGATTAAAACGGTGCCTTTTAAATAAGGTAGCTATTTCAAGCAAGCTTTGGAAGGGCAAGGCAGAGTCCTTTCTGTGACTGGGAATTCGGGTCCTACCTTACACAAAGTGTTGCCAGATCCCCGTAGATGTTCGAGTTGGAGAACAAAGGACAGGTTAGAGGTTGACTGGGCAACTCCTGGCCTCCACTGAACAGGAATTGCTTAAGGGAGTCTGAGACAACCTAACCTAAGTTAAAAATGATTGACAAGCAACTGCTATGCTTGTGGGCTCAGCAATGTACCACCCTGGACTCTGCAAAGATTGTCCCAGCTGAGCTGGTATACATCCTGGCACAGAAGGGTGGGGTAGGGAAGGAGATGCTTTCCTGAGACCCTGTTGCTTTCTATCACCCGGCAACACTGCATGTGACCTGGGGGAGGGGCTAGAGGGCATCCAGGGCTAGAGGTCGGTAAGGTAAGAGGTCTTGGGGTTGGAGGTTGAGGGACCGAGGCTATGCCACTGGGGATACTCTCATGCCTGCTGGGTAAGGCTTTTCAGCTACAGCTGGCTGCGGAGGACTGCCCATACCCTGTAAGGACCCCTTAGTTTATAGGGAAACCCAATAAACTCATCGATTCCCCAGACTGAACTTCAGAGGAATGATGCTGGACGTGTTGTTGAGACCTTGGGAGGAGGGGTAGATGTTGCTTACATCTTCCCTGGGGACGGAGTTTTAGCGACACAGAGATTGTAACATAAGCACACAGCACACCAGGCAAAATGGCTCAGTGGGCAGAGAGCTTGCTCAGCATGCACAAAGGCTTGGTCCCCAAGCACTGTGTGGGGCCTCAAGCCTGTGATCCCAGCGTTCAGGAGGTAGAGGCAGGAGGATAAGGTGAAGATCATCCTCTACTACATCTCAGATTTGAGGCCAGCCTGGGGTACATAAGGAAAAACTTACAACGATGGCGCTGTAACTCGTTAGGGTGCTTTTAACAGTAAAGAATCAACGGTAAAGGCTATTGGCAGCTTACAAAAAAAAAAAAACCAAATGATGAATAAACAGGAAATCTCCTTTTTACTAGCATCAAAATAAATGCGCATTAGGACACAAATAAGAGAAAAGGCTTCACCCATCAAATCGGTAATTTTAAAAATCCTACTTCAGGATAGAAAGTGCTCAGTGAAACAGACTCTGAAATAGCGTGTATGGAAAGAAATTGGAGAAGCAATTTGGCATTCATGTCAAGACTTTAACCTTTTCCTTCCCTGTACCATAAATAAAATATTGCAGGTCCAGGACAATTCTAATTTATAATAACTATATTGTGAATTCATTGAAGTATTTTTTACAATAGAAAAATTGCCTGTTCTTTTCATAGAAGCCCCTCTGTTAGAGCTCAGGTTAAGTAACTCATCAAGGCTTTTGGGAAACAGAGAAAACACAAATATTCACCCCCTTCTCTCTCTCATTCTGACACTCTTTGAGCATGTGCATGAGAGGGGACTTCCTGCACACAGCAACCAGCTCTCTAGCACAGAGCAGCGGGGAGTCTCTAAATCAGCTGCATTCTGACTCTCTCCCTGGAGTTATCGTCAGCCCTCACAGGTTGAACGCTCAACCCCACAGGATAATGTGGCTTTCCAGACACCCCTTGTACACAGCTGTCACCTCTGCTTTTGTCTGAGTAACAATAAATCAAATGCAACATATCCAGCATAGCTCACAGAACCTACGGGAACACTTTGTGTCTGCTCATCTGTTAAGAAGAATGTCAGAGAAGATCAGGGCAAGGGAGGTGGGGAGAGTGGGAATCAGAGAGAATTGGAGCAAGGGAGGTGGGAAGAGTGGGAATCAGAGAGAATTGGAGCATGGGAGGTGGGAAGAGTGGGAATCAGAGAGAATTGGAGCAAGGGAGGTGGGAAGAGTGAGAAGCCTCTGCACGTTCTCCGGGTAGACTACCTTCTGGGAAGCTGCCTGTGTTCAGTCACCCCAAAGCTCGCCGGAATATTGGGCTTTGGTGTTTTTTTTTTTTTTTTGGAGACTTTATTACATATACGTGATTAATTCCATCATTGGCCTTTGGTGAGCAGTCTAGCCTTTGGTTCTTGTCCTCTCTTTAGAAGATGCAACCTCCAACCCTTGAATCATGCCTTGGTCTTTCCAGCACCCAGCCTTCATCCTGAAGTTATCCAAGATTCCCAGCCACCAGCCCTGTCATTAGTATACAAGTGGTTCTCTTATATTTCTCTGGAAATCCCAGGAAGTTCTGGAGCTGCATCTCAGGAAATGGGACTGAAGACATGTTTTCGGAGACTGCTTGTTTGTTCCTAGCTGCCCAGACCCAAATAATCACACAGGAACTATATTAATTACAACACTCCTTGGCCTATTAACCCAAGCTTCTAACTCTTACATCTTAAATTAACCAGTTTCTCTTAATCTGCATATCACCAAGAGACTGCGGCCTATGGGTAAAGTTCTGGCATCTGTCTCTTTTGGCAGCTGCATGACATCTGTTTGACTCCACCTACTCTCTCTATATCTCTGTATCTCTGTTTGGATTTCCCACCTGGCTTTACTCTGCTAAGCCATTGGCCAAAACAGCTTTATTTATTAGCCAATAAAAGCAATACATATACAGAGGACAACCCACATCTAAGATCAAACACACAATTCATAATACTAAAAGACTAAACCTCTGTGATGAAAATAATACTGCCTTTCAAACATCAAATTTCAAAGAAAATTAAGTATTTTGGGGGAAAAAGGTCCAATGTGTTAAAAAAATGAGGAAGGATAAAAATGCTGCTTATTATATAATCTTTATTTTGTTTAAAATATGTTTTATATTACTTCACTTGAGCTTCCAAAACAGAACTGTATAGCCTAATGGTTGAATGAACAGCTTTAGAGGTGGGAAGTTCAGAATTAAGTTACCAGTCACCGGGCTTTGGCGATGCCCCTCTATCCAACTTACAAATGAACAGACGGTGGAGTTCTTTTGTTTGCTCTATGCCCTCACTAGTTCTTCCTTTTGTTCACACACTTTAGGTCTCTTATTCTTTAAAAACAGCGGGTATTTTTGGGTTAGGGACCTTCTCTCATTACCTTGTTTTACTTTAATTACTGTTTTAAAGGGCTCATCGCTAAATAAAGTCATACTGGAACTGGAACACCAAGAGATGAATTTTGACAGGAATTCAGTCTGTAACATGTTTTACAATCCATCATGCTAAGTTTTTTGGTGCTATGACAACATATGTGACACTGTATTGCCAAGTTTTAGAAAGTGGGAAGTCCAAGATGAAGGTGCCTGCAACCAGGTTATGCTAAGGGCTCCGTTACTGCTTCTAGAATGGTGCACTGAAAGCTGCACCCTCTAGAGTTGAGGGATGCTGCTCTTCACAGGGCAGTCAAGGGTCACAGGATTAATCCACCCCAAAGTCTTTTGTTAATGGCCTTGATTCATTCATAAGAGTACAGTTGTAATGATTAGCACTGACTGTCAATACAACTGGGATCTATTCAAAAGAGTACAGTTGTAATGATTAGCACTGACTGTCAATACA
>JABTXL010003485.1:2911815-2934243 GCA_025134845.1 Neodon shergylaensis | reverse complement strand
CTTTCTTTCTTTCTTTCTTTCTTTCTTTCTTTCTTTCTTTCTTTCTTCCCTTCCCCTCCTTGGTGAGCAGTGCCTTTTTGTTTTGTTTTGGTTTGGTTTGGTTTGGTTTGGTTTTTGTAGACAGATTCTCTGCTGTCCTGGAACTTGCTCTATAGACCAGGCTGGCCTCGAACTCACGGAGATCTGTCTGCCTCTGCCTCCCAAGTGCTGGGATTAAAGGTGTGTGCCACCACCACCTGGCTGGTGAGCAGTGTCTTAGAGTGTTTGCTCAGCACCCCTTTTTCAGAACAGAAAGGGTAAGAAAGCATTCGGTCTCAGACAGTGAGTGTTAGCAGAAGCTATTGGTTGGGGCCCTTGACTAACGGGTCAGATTAATCCTCTAAGCCTTGGCCCAGGGCTGAGAGCTGCTGTTCTATTTACCTGTCCTCAATTAAACTGAAACAGCAGGGAAGCCTTCTGGCAAGGCCTGGATTCACTGCAGTGATCAAAAGGGCCTGTATGAGTGCCTGTGAAAACAGTTCATTTTCCTATCAATGGAGCTTTACAACTACCCAGTAAATTTTATCTGAACCCTCTAACTCTAGTAAAATACAGCAAAGTGCAATAAATTTCACTTTATGGGTTTTACAATTCGAAAACAGCTTCGGGCAGTCTGGTTACTGAGGCAACCCTGCTCCAGCAGCCTCCAAGGGTTGGATTGTGTAAGGATGGAGGCTTCGGGGATGATCCATGCCTTTGGGTTCCCAGGTTGTGCAAAAGAGGCTGCCTTCCTTTTGAACATCATTTAAGGTACAAGGGGAGTGTGTTGTCTCTACCTGTCAAGATGGCTTTAAATGGTGAAAAAAGAAAGAAATTAAATTACCAAGCAGAGTGCTGCCAGCGTCCCTGGACCTCGAGCAAAGGAGCTTCATTAAGGATAGGGGCTTAGTCACCGACTTATTGCAGTCTAGTTGACGGCCCCCTAAGGTGCTCAGGCCTCTAAAAAAAATTCCAAATTGTTTTGAACTTGGAGTAAATTAAATAACATTCTATCCCCCCCCCCGCCACACACACCCAAAAATGTTTTTGCAAAATTCCCTGAGGCAGGTTTTCTTATTTTCAGCCGGATTTTAATTGACTGTTTTCCTTGCCTTTGTAAGTTGTTAAGATATGAGGAGTCCTGCAATATATAAAGGCCTGGTCACCATAGCAATGTTTCACATAGGACTTGCTGCTACTCAGAACTTAAACAGCAAGCTCTTATTCTCATGTCCCCCATCATCTCTTTCTCTTGCAGTACTGAAGAGTGAATGTAGATACATATTGGGCAAGGAGCCCACCGCCAAGTTACAACCTAGCCCAGCTTTGTTCCCTTTGATAAAAGAGGGTCTGTGTTGAATCCTTGTAAAAGAGCCTAAGAGGGAGAGTCTCTTCCTGTTCCTTTTGCAGATGAGACATCAAGACAGAAGCACTAAACAGTTTGCTTGGGATTTCAAAACTAGTTAAAGGGAAAGCCAGTTGCAGCCCTGGTGCCAAGACCTGCATAGCTGTAGGATGAACATGACTGGGTTGTTGGAGGAATGAAGAAAGGACAGACAGACAGACACACACACATACACATACCTTGACCCGACTGGAACTTGTGCTCTGATGGAGATGTACAGACAGAAATCTGGAGACTCAGCGTGTTCACTATATAAAGTACAGACCAGGAGAAGTTAAAATGTGAGAAGCAAGGAGTTGTTTTTGAAGACAAAAAAAAAAAGGAAGAATAGAGTCTGAGGGTGACAGAAGAGGGAACAGATGCAAATGAATGCTTTGATCATTCTTGAAACAGAAAGGGAGAGAACGTGAAGGGTTTGGTTTCACAAAAGAGTAAAAAATTGTGATTTGACAAGCCGATGATATAGTTAAACTGAATCCAAAGTGGGAATGAGAAATACAGGATAATCACATTGTGTGGTATTGTCAGCTCTTTCTTGTCGCAGACCACACCCAACCCTACAAGGGCATGAACAAAAGCAGGGGTGAAGCATATGTTTCAAGGGGTATCCCTCTCTAGAGAGGCCTCGGGTACCTCACTCTGTGTGCTCCATCTTCTACCCAAATCCTGCTTTAACTTTTTTGATAGTATCTATCACTTCCTAAACAACTTCATTGTTTCTTCATCTTCTCTCTAAAAAGAACTCCAGAAACAAGCACCTTGTTTGTCTTGTTTATTGGTTTCCAATGCCTGGTATATAGGTAAGACCTTAATCAGTATTTGCTGAAGGAATGAATAAAATGTATGCTAATCTGCCAAGAACTCCAAGAAATAACTTAGAGAGATGGATTTTTGATGCAGGGTAGGTGACAGATGTAGTGGAACAGAATGTGAAAACTAAGGCGAAGGGTTCCGCCATTTGAGATGGTTAAAGACGTGGGCATTTTAATTGCAATAACTTCAGTGCAACCCTGGAAAACACCATCCTTCTTAGTTTTCCTACATAAAGAAAAAACTCATGAGAATTAAATAAATTACTTGACCCTGCTCCACCAGCAGAATGTGAAAAAACAGGAACCGGAAGCTTTAGAGGCTGCTATAGGTGCTGCCATTTTGCCATACCACGTGGGTTAACGTCCACCTCTTAGGCCTGCTTACCAGACAGGAGACAGATGGAGGGGAGAGGAGAACAGGGCATAAATCTCTCCATAGAACAGCTGTGGTATGTCTTTTGTTTTGGCAGTACAACATTAAATTAAAAATTAAAACAAAAACAAACATGGGCAGAGTTCATGGCCTTTGCCGAGTCATAGCCAAAACACAAGGGAAGTCTCTTTGATGTAGGCAAACTTATATGATTTCTCCATGATCAGCTTAGAACATGAAAATGTTTTTAAGCTGCAGTTATATGGAAGTGGTACTGACCCATCCTAGTTCTTGGTCCACACAACTCTAGGTACCAGGCTGTGTGAGGGATAATGTCACCGGGAAAGACACTGTGGTGTTGAGTGTGTGCCGTTTTCTTGTTCAAAGTGAGCTGTTTTGTGCTGCGGTTGGCAGTGGGGAGACTTGCAGCAGCTGCCCTTGAAACACCCTTCAGAACACATCTTTACCCCATCCCTTCTTCCCTCAGAATTCCCACGGGAATTCTAAACTTTATTTTCCCAGGTATGAAGAAAGTCAATTAGCAGTCAGTGGTTGCTACTAATCACTATTTTATCCCCAATTCAATTTCCACCATGGAGAACGAAGTAACTTTTAAAAGAATACAAAAAAAACTGTCAAGAATATCTCAGAAAATGAAGCTAAAGGTAAAGTCTAGTCCTTCTGCCATTCGCTAACAAACCCTGTTTCTGGGAAAGAGACAATAAATACAGATTTTTTTGGGGGGGGCTAAAGCTCTTTATTTAAACACAAATGGGAGTTTTGAGTCAAATTTAGCACCCAAAGAATGTAAAAATTTGTATTAAATTATAGGAGATACATATGGAAGCTAAAATGTTGATTATATAGGAGTTAATGAATAGCAATTGAGAAGTTATAAAATATAATAACAAATGGAAAATAAAAGTAAATAGCATTTGAGTAACTGTAAACATAGTTTTAAGGCATGGAAGAAAGATCAGAAGAAAATATGAAAGGATCACAGTACATAGATTAAAGGGTATGGGTCATTCTCTTTCTGCTTTTGACGAATCAGCATTTTTAATGTACTTTATGTTTACAGAGGAAAACATTCTGACACTATTTTTAAACTTTAATTTTGAAAAAAAAATAAAGATCTCTGATCATCCTTTGGAAAAAATTTAAATTAAATCATTTCTACTTCTCCATGATTATGGCTTCAAGCTGAGAATCAGTTGGCATTCGAAGAGTCATTTTCCCCCTTCCAAGGCATTTTATCTGCATTTTCGCTTCTCATTCCTACACTGGCCACTAAGACAGAGGTGGTGATAACTTTAATCTTGTGAATAAAAAAATAGAAGATTGAAGGAGCTTCATATCTTTTCATATATAAACCTGGATATCTCAGTTATGTTTCTATCATTGTGAAGAGACCAAGGCATGTGAAGAGACCAAGAGAGCATAACCAAACCATCTTATGAAAGAATGCATATAACTGGGGGGATTTCCTTAGCAGTTTCAGAGGAGTTTATGACCATCATGTTGGGGAACATGGTAGCGGGCAGACAGGCATGGTGTTGGGGCAGTAGCTTAGAGCTCACATCAGAACTTGGAGTCAGAGGAGGGGAGGGAGTGAGTGGATCTGATATAGGCCTTTGAAACCTCAAAGCCATCCCCAGAGATGCACCTTCTCAAACAAGGTCACACCTCCTAACCCTTCCTAAACAGTTCTATAAACTAGGGACCAAGTATTCAAATCTGTGAGTCTATGGAGACAATTCTCATTTTCTCATACAAACCACCACACTGGAACATTGTGATATAGAGTATGGTGTGTGTGTGTGTGTGTGTGTGTGTTTGTGTGTGTGTGTGTGTTTCTCTGCTCTTGGTTGCTGGCACGAAATTCTCAGAGACCTTGTAATTCCTGACAAATAAGAATTCTATCTGTATCTTTTATTTTAATTTGTGGCCATTCACTCCATATCCTAATCCCTTGACATTTTAGACCATAAAAGATTCACATTTCTTAAGGAGGTGATGCTTCCTAAGTCCTTCCTTGATGGAGAAGTTATCAAAAGCTCCATCCATGTTAGCAGCGTGGAAGTCTCAGTCTCAGTGCCATCTTCGGAGGTAGGAGAGGAAGTGGAGATTGAGTTAATAATAACTTTCCATAACATTACTAAGCTGCAGACTTTGTATAACTTCTGATTTGTAAGTATGTGCACTTGCTAATTGTGGTGCCTGAAACTCCCAAGAAAAAGAAGATCCTGCACTCAGGCCCATCCTTACCTCACCCTCCTCATCTGAATCATTGGTGATACCCTTTTAGTAAATGCAAGCGAGGAGTTTCGCTGAGTTCTGGAGCCACCCTAGCCACCATAGGAAACACTCAAGGGACACAGTGGGAAACCCCATTTTATAACTAGGGATGTAGTAGCATCAGAGACCCAAACTTGTGATTACCATTTGAAGCGGTGGTTATCTCATAAGACTGAGCCCTTTGCTTGTAACATGTGGCTCTAATTTCAGGGAGAAAATGCAGGTTCATGATAAATTGTTTAGGTATGTATGTAAACCCTATCTATCCTGTATTGTGTTAAGAATGTAGCAGGACAAAATAATTGCTTTTCATACCACTATAGTCAAACTCCAAACCCATTGTCTGATTCTGAGCCTAGTTGCCTGCTGGGAAGTTGTAGAAAGTAACTTAAGCTCACCATCACCCATATCATATACTCATATCTGTTGCTAAACATAAACTGGTGGAGCATTGAGAAGAGAATACATGAGAAAGAAGATTGATCATAACTGAAATTTGGCAACCTGTAAAATTGATCTTTACAGCTTGGGGTGCTAACTCCGTTGGTAAAGTCCTTTCTTCAAAAGCATGAGGAGGATCTGAGCTGAGCACCTATCACACTGATTGATCAGTTTAGATAAACTGGTGAACATTCCGTTCAGAGGGAGACACTGTCTCAAATAAATAAATATAAATAAGATGGTAAGAAATCAATGAAGACACTCTTACAGTCTTGACCGTCACACTCTTGGCCTCTCCATGCAAATGAGCAAATGAACAGTTAAGAAGTTACAAAACAACATATAAAACAAACGTGATTATTAAGTATCAGAGCAACTGTATTAAAACTATAAAGTGGTTTTAATATATGGAAGAAAATATAAAACTATTAAAAGGCATAGATTAAAGGGCATAGGTCATTCTCATTGTGCTGTTGGCTTTATCTGTACACACAGAAATGTATGCCACTCTCCCTGCAAACACATACGTGTACATGTGTATGTATGGATACATATAAGTAAGAGTGTGTCTTAACATGTTTTTTGTTGAATAATGAAATTTCTCAAGGTAAATCATTGCCTGAGCTTGGTTCATGAACATTTTTCAACAGTATTTTATTTGTATGTTTTAAAAAGCAACCAGGGAAGTGGATTAAGAGCCAATCACCTAATAGGATCTGGCTTTTAAAATTAAATTATGACTGTGAAAATTTTGAAATTTTGTAAAGTGAGTCATACCTATACTAGACCCATTGAAAATTATTGTTGAATACTGAACACTTGCTGTCACTGGAAGGCTTATGGGTCTCAGGTGGGTCAATTGTGATGCATCATATAGAGCAGTGCTAGAGAATAAAGAAGAAACTTTTTGTTGAAAAAAAACCCCAGTGTGTACTATGTCTTATTTTCTTTCTCATCCTCAGCTACTGGATCACTAGGTTGGTTCCTCAAGTGATCATTGTGAACAGAGCTGCAATAAGCATTGATATGAATTCAGTAGCTCTGCCATGTGCTGACTTAAGGTTTAATACCCAAGAGTGGTATGGCTGGGTGATATGGCGTATCTATTTTGGTTTGTTTTGTGTTGGAGGAGGGGACTGCTCGTTGGTTCCAGCCACGCAGCCACCCAGCCACAAAATAATCACACAGAAACTGTATTATTTAAATCATTGCTTGGCCCATTAGCTCTAGCTTCTTATTGCTTAACTCATATTAATTTAACCCATTTCTATATTGCCATGTCTGTATATTGCCACGTGGCTGTGGTTTACTGGCTAAAGTTTTTAGAATCTATCTCTGGGGGCTCCATGGCTTCTCTCTATCTCTGCCCTTCTTTCTCCCAGCATACAGCCTAGCTTTCCCTGTCTACCTAAGGTCCAAACCTATACATTTGCTATAGGTCCAAAGCAGTTTCTTTATTCATTAATGGTAATCATCGCATACAGAGGGAAATCCCACATCAGTTTTGGTTTTGAGAAATGTCCACACTGGTATCTACAGTAGCTAGGAGGATTTTTTTTTAAATTATCAGTTAGTACTTGCAGTTTTATTTTATCTAAAAATAGGAAATAAAATGCCCACTCAGATAAATTAATTTTGGGCACTTAGATTAAATTATCCAGAAATAATTTCAATGATTATTTAAATTGTGGTCTTTGTGACTTCATTATCATAATATTTAAAATATGATTTTCATTTTGGACTTCTCATGTGACATAACCCTTGTCCTCATCAGGATTTTAATTAATGCCTCACATATGCACCTACTATAATTTCATCAGGATCATAATTTAGCTGTTTCCATGTCAAGATAACAAATTGCCATAATCAGTGGCATTTAGTCCCTGACAGAGAGGTGGCATTAGAGGAGCGAGGCCATTGGCAAATGGGAGCCAGTTGCATCCTTTCAGCTCAGAAATCCCACCAAAGGCCTTTTATATTATCTAATTCACTCTCCACTCACTCTCTGGCCATGTCTGTGACAGATACAAACCTTGATATTTCTTGCTACAACTCTCGAGCAATATTCTCTCTTACATACGGAATATGGGTTGGATTAAAACACACGTCAGCCACTGTTGATTGGTCAAAGGATTTGACAAATTTCTTGTGACATGATTCAATGTCTTCCTTAAACAATAAGTATGGGATTATGTTTAAGGAAAACGGGAAGGTGATCAGCAGTGACTATTCCATGTGCCTGCATTCTGATCAGAAAATATTTCTTGGCGATAGCACCAACTGCTGTTTCGGTTCGACTTTGGATTTAGGTAAACACTTCACTGTTATAAGCAATATTAACATGTATTCAGAGAATAAAAAGCAGAACTTTGGTGATGAGAAGATGGGGCTGATTTTTAGGCAATGAATTACTGCTCAAAGCTCACTTGTGGAAAGGTTTAGAAGCTTACTGCAACTCTGGGACCCATCATGAGACAGCCTATGGAACGTCTCTATAAAACAACTGCAACTCTGTGCTAGCAATACAATGCTTGAAAATGTCATATTGAAAAAACGCAGAGGGAGAAATTAGAAGGAACTATTCAGCTTATGATTCTGTAACAAAGAACAGTCCCTCGCCAGCTAAAGGTTACCATTAAGGAGGGAAAGTTCAAAGGTAAAGAAAAGACACTTGAGCTCTGGCTCTGACCTTGTCCATCAGCTGCTGCCCCTTAATAGTCTGGTTAACCTCCAGCCGCGATGTGCCTTGGTTTCCTCCTTTTTTAAAATGAAAGGGTTGGAATAGACATACTCTTTTCGCAGGGAATTAACTCTTAAAAGGCTGTGGTTCTAAGTCTGGACACATGCAGGGAATCCAGCATAGATGAGAAGATTGCTGGTTGAGTACTGATAATTTCATACGGGCCACTCTGTTAGCTCCCAGAGGCACCAAGTCATGTGCTAGAGACACATACACATTGCAGCATCTTCATGAGTTTATTTTTCCACATTGTGGGAAAATGATTTAAAGAAGAAGGAGAAATGATGGAAAATGAATTTGAGTCGTCTGCCTCTGGGCACCTTTTCGGGGAATAGAAGTAAGACATAAGACACAGTAGCTTAGTGTCCAAGACCTGACATCCCCAAGTCCTTTGCTCTGCTGTCTGTGACAAGCCAAGGCATGGTAAGTGGAGCCCATATTAATTCTGTCTGAAAAAGCCATCTGCTTCTAAGTGCTTATCTAGGCCATAGATGTCACAGTCTAGATGTGGTCACCATGATAGCCAAAGGTCAAAGAGGGGTCTAATTACATGCCCCAGTACTTAAAGGGCAGAGTCACCCAAGCATGAACATAATCAGTCAGTCCAAATAAGACCCATTTATAATTTTAATTATCAGTGAATCAGACAACTCTATCAAATACCAATTATTTGGCTGTTGCTGAAAAGTAGCTGTCTTGTCTTGTTAGTCTCTGTAATAACCCCTTGAGGGATGGTGAAATGTTTTCCTTAATGTAAATATTTATTAAAATCCATCAGGCAGAATCAGATTCATTTAATGGTGCTCAGTATTGGTGGTTTATTTTATTTATTCTCCAATATAAGGGGAATGCAATAGGAAGATATCTTCTGTCGTCTACCATTCCCATCCTCAGTTGTATCATGTAGTTGCATACAGCAAAGTGCCGTTCCCCAAAGCTCTCAACTTTTAAGTTGAAACAAAGAGTTTTATTCTTGTCGTATGGCTTTGTGTGGTGTGTAAAGCACTTGCTTTGCAAACCTACAGAACTGGATTCACTCCTGGAGCTCAAGTAGAAGGAGAGAACGAACATTTGAAAGCTGTCTTCTCATCCCTACCTGAGTTACATGGCATGCGAGCACCTGTTCATCCCCCTTCCAGGTACACACACACGCGCACGCACACATACACATGCACACACACATACAAACATGCATACATACATATGAACATGCACACACACATTGCACACTCACATATACACACATGATACACACGTGCATACATATACACACATACACGTGCACACACATGCGTACACATGTGCACACATATACACATGAACACACACATACACACATGCACACACACATAGTAGTAGTCATAGTCATCGTAGTTGAAGTTGTACTCATCATATTAGTAGAAACAACAATAATAATAATAAAGAATAAAATGTAAGTCTAAAGATTTTGGTTCTCAGGTCTCTGATAGGCTAGAGATGTAGCCCTGTGGTTAAGATGCTTGCCTAGGATCCATGATCCCCAGCACAGCATAAATAGTCACAGAGGTTCATTCCTGTAATATAAGCACTTAAAATGTTGAGGCAGGAGGATCACAAATTTGAGGTCATCCTCAGCTGAGAGAGAAGGAGAGAGAGAGGAGAGAAAAAGAAAGGACTAGTTCACTAGGTGAGGTGGCAGGCACCCTCTGTGCCAATGCAAGTGGCATGCACTGCACTGTAGGTGCCCACCGATGTCCACTTCAGAGAGATTAAAACAGGACAAAGAAAAGCTCAGTTTAGGACTTGTCATGCTTACATTTTTCTAACTCAAAATTATGCTTTCCACAAAAACTCAGAAGATCCTGCACAAATGGATCTTAGAACAAAGCCTTTGGGACTCTGCACATTGTCTTAAATGAGGCATACAAAATTTGCAGTTCAATAACAATCAAATATCGGTAACCTCGTATGCTTTAATCTGATAGCATCCGTGAGGGGAAACGGCAACAGAACAACCAGGCCGACTATGTTCTTAAAAACGGGCTATCTTGAAAATGAATACCTCCGAATAAATTGTCTCTCATCCCTGTCTGGGGCTGTCACTTTGTGATCTGCCCTTTGGTGAGTGGCTCTCAAAGACACTCTCCGCTGTCATCATTCCTCCCCTTTTCTTTCTTACCTATAGCAATTAAGACCCGAGTAATATGTTATCTGCGTGGCTTTGAGATTTCCATTTCATTTGCAACTTCACTGCTCCTCAGTCATTTTTGACACTCTTATAATTTTTATCTGCAATTATGCTTTCATTATCTTCCTTCCCGATATTTTAGATGTCCAATAAGCCTCTCAATTTCCTTAATTACCACGTAACCTTCCTTCTGCATGCCGAGGGCTATTTTTATTCCTACAATATTTATTACTAATTGGCACACACACACTTTTATACTTACAGTAATTTCTCTGGTCTGTCCTTTATTTACCCTCTGTTTCTCTCTTCTAAGAACGTTTTGTGCTATTTGGTAATACTTGATATTAGTTCATGGCAATGTACTGTCTGTTTTCTTTGGGGGCTTACTCTACATTTGTAGGTGATACAAATCTTGGATGGTTGCTCCAAACCATTTGGTCCCTCTTTCTAGCCTTCCATTCCTTTTTCCCATTTTTCCTTACAAGAAACATCGCCATCAAACTAATCACAAGCCACATTGCCAGAACCTTTGATTCCTTCTGTGTGCTACAGTTCGCCTTCCCATTCCCTCACTCATACTCATGTATCTTGCACTTTGTCCTCTGGCCTTGGAACAAAGAATTTGGCTCTTTGGACAGAAAGGGGCGCTGGCACCATTTCCCCGTCCACATCCAACATGTGGGCTACAAAGTAAAAGGCATCAAGCAAAAGTCTGGTTTTAACTGACGCCAAGACACTTGCTTGGTACTTCTTCATTGTCAAAAGTTCATAGAAAATCGACACACTAAATGCAAATAAGCAAATTTATGTAGATAAATTAAGATTAGCTTTAGAATATGATCTACCTGGTTACGTGAGAAATGCATACTGTTTGTGGCCACATCAGACCTGGCAGGCAGAAAGGGGAGGTGAAACCACCTTTGTTCCTCTCAGCAATAACCACTGTGGGACCTTCTCTAGAGTATCTGCAAAAAACCTTTGCTTTAAATAACAAAGAAGCTGCTGGTGGAGGGAGAGTCTGTTTTCCCCAGGAATGGGAATCTTGTTTGATGATCATGCTCCAGTGGATGGCCCCAATACTCGTGCACATACAGGCAGCACTAACTGGATTCAATGGGTTTAAAAAAGAGAAAAAAGAGAAAGATCTTGGAAGTGAAAGGAGGATGCAATGGAGATGGGTATAGAAGAAGATGCATGGACAGTGAGTGGTATTTATGTCCCAAATACACTATATACATGAAAGAAACTCTCAAAGAAAATATATGGAGAAACTGGTCAAGTTGGCTTCTCTTGTTTCTGTGAATAAATGCCAGACAGAAATAACTTAAGGGAGAAAGGCTTTTTTTTTTTTTTTGATTCATTGTTTCAGAAGGCTCAGTCTGTCATGGCGGGTGGGCACTGTGGGGCTTCTGAGCTCATGCAGACAGATGCAGTAAGTGAGGCCCTGGTATAATCTTTGGAGCACACTACCCAGTACCTACTTCCTGTGTTGACCCAAATCTGAAATTGTCTTCAAGTTTCCCAAGTAACACCATCAGATGGGAACCAAGCATTCAAACCACGAGCCCAGGGGAGACATTTCACAGTTAAACTGCCACAGGAGAATTCCCTTTCTGCTTTTCAACTTACAATTCATATTTGTTTTTCTTAACTGGAGTATATTAGTCAGGGTTCTCTAGAGGAACAGAACTGACAGAATGAATATCAAAATGTGATTTATTATATTTGTCTGGGCAGTCCAACAATGACTGTCTTTATACTGAGGAGTCTGAGAATTCACCAGTTGCTCAGTCCACAAGGTTAGATGTCTGAGCAGTCCGAACCTGGTGCTGAAGGCCTGGAGAATTCCTAGAGAGCCAGTGGCCTTCAGTCCATGTTGGAAGCCCAAGAAGCTGTCTTCTGAAATCAGTCAAGGACTGAAGTAGCAGCAGCGGTGGCAGCAAAAACAATAGATGAACTCACCAGCAAGATACAAAGTGAGGCAAAGAGTGGTCTGCGCTCAGACCTTCTTTCATCTACCCGGAAGACACCATACACATTTCCAGTGCGTCTTCCTGCTTCAGATAACCTGACTGAGAACATCTCCCACAGCTGTGCTACCACCTTATCTTTTAGTTGATTCCAGACCCACTCAAGTTCACAACCAAGACTATCACATGGAGAAGAGTTAACGGCACGTGTTCTCTTTTCTTTCATCTAAGAATTCTCATCTAAGATGTTTCCTTCCTTTGAGAAGAATGACTTCCTCCCGACTTCCCTGAATGTATTCACCTTCGTTCAGCTAAGTGAGTTTCTTTCCAGGCTTTTCCTCCTTTTCCCACAAAACACCAAAACTCTTGAGGGCTTGACTTTCCCCATAGTCTACATGAAAGTTTGGATGCCGCACAAAGAATGGAGGCCATTAAGACAGAGTTTTGCAAGCCATCTCCCTTGCTTGGGATGAATATCAGTGGTTACGGTGGGATGGGTCAGCCCCCAGAGTGGTAAGACTGGAAAAATTTAGTGGGCACTCTTCCAGCAAAAGAACATTGGAGCTAAAAGTGTATTATCTTAATGTGCACATTTTTATTTAATTCAGGGTAAAGTAGAATGAATCATAATAGGCCAATAATAATGACTTATGGCTTCCTTCCTATGGCACATTTACAATAAATGGCAATTTACCATTAAAAAGAGAGATATTTCTTTTTTGTACAGGAAAAATTAGCATTAGTCATACTGAGAGAGAATGGGTTTCCATCCCTGCACTTAGGACTTGTATCCAGCTCCTCAGACTTAGCATATCACACGGGAACCACTTTTCGTCCAGCGGCTCGCTCCCTACTCCCATTTAGGACCTGCAGGAAGAATTAAAATGTGACTGTTTATGACATCATTTCAAGTGTACAGTGATGAAGCACAGATCCATCCGGCAGAGGGGCTTGGAGAAAAGTTCATGTTCCAGTCATTAGATTCGCTAACTGAGCCCAGACTCGGAATTGCATGGGCAGAAGACATGAACGGCAGGCAGGTCTTCAGATGAGATGACTGTATCAAAATAATGGCAACTTGTGCACGCCATTCCAGCCCCAGCCTTCATCTTGATGCTCAGTATATTCTAGGCTTAGATTTCTCCCTCCCTCTTTATTTCCTTCCTTCTTCCTATACAACACACTTTAGTGGCTCAGTTAGATGACTCAGTTGGTAAAGGTGTTTGCCACAGTCCTAACCATCTTATTTTGATTTCCAAGGACTTTGCACTTGTAAACTGTCCTCTGACCTCCACATGCATGTTTTGACACGCGCAGGCATGAGCACATACGCACAACATATAGAATAAATGCCCATAATAAAATAGTTTAAAAGAACCTGGTAATTTACTTTCATTGACTACATTTATTAACAAATTATAGAACATCGCTGTTTTCACCAATAAATGTGGACCTGAAGTTCTCTGATGGAAAGAGACTGACTATAATGTATTTGGTGTAAACCTTCACCTTTGTTCTCTAGGTGAGAAGAGTGTTTGTACATTAGAGCAGACATGAAAACATAACTCTGAAAGTCCCATCATTCTGCTTTATTCTTGACTATTCGGCTAATACTTTCCTTGAGCTCAGAGAGATGCCAGATTAAATCACAGGGAACATCCTAACACTTTAAAGCCTGCACGTTCTATTTCCGTGCTCTAGAAACCAGTTCACAATGACTTGATTAGGGAAAAAGTCTTGAGTAATTGGATGAAGTCAGGCCCAGAAGATTTTGATTATTGTGCACAATAATCAATGAAATCTCCTACCCCTGGCTCTGCCGGCTGTGCACTGCTTTTCAGGCGACCCAAATGGCCTTTTTCAACGATGAAGCTTCAGAGAAAGCATATCAAACCCTCAAAATGGAGTTAATTTTATAAGCTTTTTGAAAGTAGATTGGATTTAACAGGGCTGTGCTTTTGGAAATGAACGGTTGATATAAATCAGAGGTAGTGGAAAGGTAACGTTTATCTGATTTGATTTAGCAGCAATCTAGTCCAGATGGCAACGTGGAATTTAAAGATATTGAAATATACGGTTGCAGCTGGAGACTGTATAAACCTAAATATAAATAATTCAGATGTGCTTATGCATTTAACAATGTCAGCTTTAAGTACATATGAGAGCCAAGACTTTAGGCTAGCAATAGAAAATGGGAAGATGACTAAATGCAGGTGCTCTTACATATGTGGCCATATTTTAATGCCCAATTTAGTGCTAATCTGAAAATGAAAGCAGAATTCATCGGATGTACCTGTCTAGCCTAGGAAAGCCAGGCACAAATTAGTATAAGGTTAAATGCGGAGTATCAGAAGCAAGACGTCTGAGAGAAACAAGAGCTAGTCAGATGAACTCCTGATTGATCACGACACATAACGGAGCAAACTTTCTCTACATGTTCAGCTTGAAGGTATGTCAGTCTTAAAAGGAAACAAGATTGGCACTATGAGAATCTGAATCAGCCAAACTTTGACTGGATCCTCAAGGGATATTGGAAATAGACTGCCATGTGCCAAGAGGTTGGGGGAACTCCCTGTTTTTTTTTTTTTCACCAGCCAGAAGCTTAAAGACCTGGATTCACATTCGCCCATCAATGGCTGTAGGCCAAGAGCATAAGCAGGGTTCAAATGTGCTAAAGAAGCTGAGGCCTCGTTGAATGAAGAAGTGTAGATCACTGGCATAGCCACATCTGCCCATTTCTTTCCTCGCTTTGGTCTTTCCTCATCTTGGCAATTCTTCCTGGCTTTAATGCACCCTCTAGCCAAGGAGCCGAGACTTAGAGCTGGATTTGGGTTCTCCTGAGATTCCAGGAGTTGGTACCTTTCACTAACTCCATCTATACCTTACCCTCTGCTCTCAGAAGCCTGCACACCTGTGTTTCTTCAAGGACAGCTTCTTATCTTGTCAACTTGGGTGTTGTTTCTTCATTCCACACCCTTCACCCTGGACCTTCACTGATAGGGCCTCAAAATGATGGTTTGAGATATAGTAAGGTCTTAATATAAAAACTGAGGTAGAAAACAATAATGATGATTATAGAAAACATCATAGATAAAAAAAATCAAGGTTTTCATACAATGTCTGAAGTGTTGACTATGAGAAAATGGGACATTAATCATGACTCTGGGTCTCACATTTGGTCTGAATAAATCCTACGGAGAATCAAAGACCTGCTTGAAAACACAGAATATGCTTTGGAGACTAAGTGGCTTGTCAAAGGTCACAGAACTATTTATAGTTTTAGAGCAAAGGTCCCTGGGTCCCAATATAGAGCCTGCTCTTTCCATCTCTACCAAAAAGTTGGAGGAAGAGGTCTGCTAAAGCCCTCCAGAGAGGAAGCAAGACTGATCTAGATTTTCCTAATCAAAGACAAGATCCACTGGAGTATGATGGAGCATTGGCCTTCATTTAAAAATAGATCAATAGTGATGCCATCATTTATCCTGGAGTCTATTTCAAGAGAAGGGTTGGGAAAGTCATACCTTTCTGGGGAAGAGGAGGGCAAGGGAAGCATTTTGCCAAGCGAAGCGTTCATCCTGGTACAACTACCAGATAACTTAGCTGGTATAAGTAGGGGTAATTTTTCCTGAGAAATAGGTAGCTTGATTTCATTATGAATATTCTTGAATGTGAGTTTAACCTGTCTCATTTCCACATCCAGAATCAGCCTCCACAAGCAGCCAAAAAGGGTGGCAATTCCTTCATTCCAGATCTCCCTTCCAACCCACTGATTTACCTTTCATGGTCTCTACCCACTCAAACACCAGTCCTTCCCACTCTGCTGTGAGTGGGAAATGTGACATCCTTGGCCATAGTAATAAAGAAGCCACAATGGAGTCACACTCAAACTGTGGGCTAACCAAAATGTAGCCACCCATTCATCCATTCACTGAATTCAAACATGCATCCTCAAACTGGTCCAGAGCTGTAGCAGTTACAGGATTTATGACACAACCCATTCCTGAGCAATTTATCCAACCTTGTCATAATCCAGTTTAAAAAGTCATTTTCATAGAGCATAATAAATAATGTGGACAGCGGGCACATACCTGCAATCCTAGCATTTAAAAAGACTTGGTGGACGAAAGCTCAAGGGTAGCCTAGGGTACACAATGACACCCTGTATCAAACAAGCAAACAAAAGTATTGTATAAAGGGCAAGGGTATAGTTCAGTGGCAGAACACATGGTTACCATGTGAAAGGCCCTGATTTCAATCTCTAGTGCACACTTGTATGCAGGTGCATGAGAGAGAGAGAGAGAGAGAGAGAGAGAGAGAGAGAGAGAGAGAGAACAAAGGACTCTTCTTTAAATGACCTAGGAAGAGCATTCAAATCAAACCTAGATACAAAATAATGTTTACACTGATGAAGTAGTAAATAATCTGAAACTCATGCGAGAAGGAATGGATAAAATGTGACTAGTGATTGACAAGAGGTTGAGTAGCTGACAGATATTACCATCACAGGTAAGGGTGGAAGGGCAAGGGTTCACAACACTCAGAAAACTCAGCCTGACATTTGTCGTTGTTAAGATAGGATATCTTGCTCGACTGGTCTTAAATCTGTACACCGCTGAAGATAACCAACAGCCCATGGTCCCCTGCCTTTACCTACCTAGTGCAAAGATTACAGGTATACACCACCACATCCAGTTCCTGCTGTTCTGGAGGATCCCAGGACCTCATGCAGGGGACCTAAGTACTCTACCAGGTGAACTACATTCACAGCCCAGCCTCCCATTTTAGAAAGACTTGTGTACTCATGGGTTAATTTGATCCCCACAGTCAATCTCTAGAATACGGTGTCTGGGGAGTCAGGCTGGATTGTTATGTCTACTTATCACGCTTGCCTCTGAGAGGATCTTGACTCAAAGTTTATTCTGCCACAGCACAGTAAGTCATCTGGGACTCACTTGATCCCCGAGGTCTAGATCTAAGGGATCCAAGCCAGGGCTTCAGGTCAGCCCCTGAACTAAAAGGCCATGCTGTCCTCATGCTTGGGATAGCAGTGACCTTGTTCAGCCCAGGGGCCTCTGGCCCCTATCGAAAGAACACAAATGCCCAAAGGCTTTAGCTTCAAAGGCATGCCAACCCTGAGAGGCTCCGGCTCCCTGTGGCTTCTTCTGGAATCCACAGTCCTTGTGCCAGGAACTGCAACTGCTAGGCAAAGGACAACTTGCTCCTGAGTCTGTTCAACTGCTCTTCGGGAAAGGGCCCTTGGGAACCTAGGCAGGAAGGAATAGGCCATCTGACACCTCAACCCACCGCAAAAAGGACACAGATTACATCAAAGTCGAGTCATTCCAGGGTGAAGATGGACACCCAAGGAAATATCTGCACTTCTCTTTCTCTGTATCTAGCCGTCTCTAATGATAAATGAAGACATCTCTGAAATTCTTGTAGAATTTACCACCTGCCATTTATAACCGTCATATGCTCCAAGAATTCTGGAGAGAACAGGACAACATTCTGGGGCATGTCACACCTAGACTCTGCTCTGTTTTCCAGTTAGATGGATACATCTCATTTTCATACTTACCCTATAAGGCAGGTAACATCACTGTCCTCAGTTAACTGACCAGTAAATCAATCAGTAACAGGTTAGGCAGTGTGTGGAGTAGTTGGATTCTAAACTAGCAGAAGTCCTGTTGTTCAAAGCTGTGCTAGCAGTCACGTGATGGGCTGAGCTATTAAATAAGTAGGGGCTAAAGGCAGGCTTTCAGGGCCCAGTGCATACTCATCCTACCCATTCTTCCCACAACTCTCTTCCTTTAGCATCTTTCCATGGCCATCTTTAAACAAAATAAAATTCAACTTGTTTATGTATAAAGGAGAAAAAAAAAGGAATTCTTTTGGCTTCCCCAAGCTTCAAAAATCAGGCTGATCTCATTACTTCTTAATTGGTGTCCCACAGCTATATTGTAATGATGCTGGTATAAGAAGGACCTTCAAGACACATTCCTTCTTTGAGGGTAAGGGCCTCTTTGTTTTGTAGCCCCACTACAAAGTCTAAAGCTTGACGCCCACTAAGAGCCTCATAAACACCAAGTTACTCAAACCTGAAAGGCCTGCTACTCATGGAGGGTTTTCTGCTCGCACCCCCACTAAACACAGAAGAAAATGACAGACAGAGGCTATCCTCCAGCCATGATTATCTTCAGAGAAGTACAATACAATACCAGCAGGTCATGAGGAGTCTCATGGTCCTTTGTCGCTGGCTATCTTCATGCTAAGGAAAGGTTGTCAAGGGGATGCCAAGTCGTCTGGGAAGGTCAACAAAATTCTAAACAGAGTCTCTATGATCCCAGAGTCAAGGTTCCCATAATCCCTGCCTGGAGGAGCACGATAATCTCCTAACTTGTCTCTGTTGCTAACTCACTGCCCTGCTGATGCCAATTAACACACACGAATATACAATACATACACATACATGCATACATGTGCACATGCACACATATATACAAGCACACATCATATGTTCACTTTCTTACAAAAGAAAAAGTACAGAGAGTCCTCATTGTCCATAGCAGTTTTCCTCAGATTCTGTCCTGTATGGCTCTTGGTTCTATTGTGTTATTTGGTGGCTTCTTTAGTAGGTGGGTGGAGGTTGGGAGAGCCAATCAAATAGCATTGCAAACCTTCTCCTGAAAGATAGCAAAATAATCTCTATTTATCTTATATATTTGAAGTAGTAAAACTTTCTGGGAATTTTTGTTTGGAAAAAGCCAGCAATAAAACTTTTCGTTGTTTAAAAAGCTAGCGAAGTGAAAGCAAGCAAAGAGAAAAGGCTTCTGTCTTCCAGGTCCTCATATAGGCTTCCAGCAGAAGGTGTGGTCCAGATTAGAGGTGGGTTTGCCCAGCGCAAATGATCTGGGTTAAAGTTGTGAGTTCCTGCCTCGAAGAACCAGATTAGAAGTGGATCATCCCACCTCAAATCAAGCAAAAAATGCCCCTACATTTTTGAGTTTTAGTTAATTCCAGGTGTAGTCACATTGACAACCAAGAAGAGCCACTACAGGCACTTCTGACAGTCGTAGCAGACGGTGATTTAGGCATGTCTCACACTAAGTCATTAATGTCGCCAGTGTAGCACACACTTGATGCTAAAATGTGTGCACTTAATTATGTATCAAATATGTATATAAAAACATGTCTCTTATGCCTGGAGAGGACTGATGAGTCTGAAGGTTGGGAGAAATCCTCAGCTTAAGGTCTCTAGGATATGTTGACTTTGAGTCCTTTGATTCAATTCTCAGGAGTGGTAGAGCTGGCAGATCAGTCTGTAGTGTTTTGAGAAGAGACACTTGCACATCCATGTTTACTGCAGCACTGTTCACAACAGATAAATGGTGAGACCAGCATAGGGGTCCCTCAGTAGAGGGATGGATAAAGAAAATGTAGTGTGTGCACACACAGAGTTTTCGCAGCCATAAAAAAGAATGAAGTTATGTCATCTGTATGGAAAAAAATGGTTGCAACTAGAGATAATTAAGTGAATGAAGTCAGTCTTAGGAAGACAAATATCACATCTTTATGGATTCTGATTATATATATACAGCCATGCACATATCTATAATACACATACATATGAATGTACACATGAGTCTGCCTAGGTGAGGAAAGGGGATGACTGGGGAAGAAGGGGCATGAAAAGGGAAGCCAGGAGGCTATGGAGAAGAGAGTGCTCAACGTACAACGCAGACTCTATGAATGTGACTTTATGACACATGGTTGATGTAGGTGGGTCTTCTGTCGATGTGTTACTTTCATTGGTTAATAAAGAAACTGCCTTGGCCTTTTGATAGGCCAGCCCTTAGGTGGGTGGAGTAGACAGAACAGAATTCTGGGGAGAAAGAAAGCAGAGTCAGGCAGATGCCATGAATTTCCGGCCCAAGAAGGACATAGGTTAGGATCTTTCCCAGTAAGCCACAGCCTCGTGGTGCTACACAGATTTAATGGGTTAGTCAAGACGTGAGAGTTAGCCAATAAGAGGCTAGAAATAATGGGCCAGGCGGTGTTTAAATGAATACAGTTTCTGTGTTATTATTTCCCGGGCTAAGCTAACCATGAGGGAGCTGGGTGGGATGAAAAGCATGCCTGCTTGCCTTATCACTACACATGGTACCATATATCATGAATACACTCATTAAAATATTACTTAAAAAGAAAACAGAAGATCTCAGTTTGACTCTTCAGGAGCAAAATAAAACAATATTCAATGCACATGCCCATTCAGCCAAGCCCTACCTCCCAAATTCCAATATTAGCTTCAAACACAAAAAAAAACCTTGAACTCCTTTACCTGAAATTCATGATGGGGAAAGAGAGGATTAGAATTTGAAGAATCTTTTTATACAGGGGAGTTTTGCAAAGCTACATGGCTTCCACATTTCTGAATGTTACGTGTGAATCTTAAGTTGTGGTTGTCCCTGTGTGTGCAGAGAAGCAAAGGCAGCTCGAAGATGTATAGTCCTATGAGCAAAAAGAGAAAGAAGGCTGAGAAGGGATAGCAGATTGCAGACTGAGCCTCTTCCAGTTTCATGGTGTGTACAGGGTATCTGAGCAGTGCCAGGCTCAGGAGAAAAGGAGCTGGTGCTGCTTCCTCCCGGGTGCTGATACCCACAGTGGACAGGAAGGTGGAGACAGCAGTACTGCCAACTTCCTCAAGAGCAGCGAAGCCCTCTCAGCTAGACTTACTCTTATGGACTGTATCCTCATCATCCAGGACATCCATGAGATTAGGAGAGGCTATGGATTGTTCACAAAAGCATGATTTCCCTTCACCCCAGAATGTTGTCACTGTGTAAGTTCAGCAGTTAGCAGAGAAACATGAGGATTCTTGTGTTTGAAGAGGCCAAGGAACCACCTTACCTGCATCTTCCCTCATGCTCTTCCATACTTCAATTTCTACCAGTTACCGTTTTTTTTTTTCATTTTCTTTGAGCCACTAGCAGCAGGAATCTGAACTTTGTGTACACCAAATGAGAAGCAACTCACTAGTGATGGCCTTCTCTATTGGTTTAAAGAGAAGACTAATGATGGGTGTTTAGACTCCCTGAAAGCTGTAGGGGAGGCTGGCCACCATGTTGTGAGTCACTGAAGAAAACTTTTGGAGAGGAACTCAGGCCCCCTATCAACAGGCAGTGCGTATTTGCCAGCCCTGTGATCAAGCTGTCTTGCCAACACCCTCTAGCCTGAAGAGAGACTTCAGAGGACTGCAGTCCTGGTTTTCTTCTGATTCGACTTCCTGTGAGAGTCCACAGGACAACTGCCCATCCAATTTTCTGTCAAATTCACAGACCACAGAAACTATTAAAATTGACAAATGTTTATTGTTAAGGTGGTGAGCTTTGGGGTAGTTTGTTACACAACAGTCAGTAACTAATCCAAAAGACACTGAGATTCTCATCCACTCATTGTTTTTAAATGTCTGCACTGTGTGGGGGATCTGATTGATTCTGCCATGGATTCTGAGAAAAGGACCGAGATAGAAAGAGAACCCAAGGCTAACAATGAGCCATGCCCTTCCTCATAAGGGGACTAAGATTTTGCTAGGCATGGATTTCCCTTCTTGGGTGCCTATGATAATTGCAATTGATAGGGAAAAAGTCACTAGTTTAGGCAAGAAATGGATGATCATCTTGAATAACTAAATGGTAGAGTATTTTATACATTTTAATTCATACAGTTCATAGGAAGCACTAGTATTACTCTATTTCATAAAATGAGAAAGTTGGGGCCCAAGCAGATCTAGGGTTCAGACCATTCTACCCAGAACCTCTCTCCCTGTTGGGTTCAGACTCAGATACGCTGTTCCTAGGTAGTGGTCAGTAGGGCCCCAGCAGCTCATACTTACCAGTTAAGTTCTCTTTAGAACAGGGCATTAGCTCTCTGGCAGTAAGTCTAGGGAACAGCCTGTGGCCATTTTCTTGGATTCACTGGTTTGTTTACCAGTCCTCTCTGCCCCAGCTGTAACCAGACTTCAGTCACATGTCCACCCAGGACTAAGGTAGTAGGAAAATCCCAAGTGAACTTCACAGACTGAGTAAATTTTCCTAAAGAAAATTCTAGGTTTGACCACCATTTTAAAGAACAACAGTGAAAAACAAACAACAAACAAATTGATGGCCAGCAAAGCTTCTCCCTTTGTGACTGGAGAAAAGGG